>QWTY01001412.1:0-39782 GCA_008033365.1 Pseudorectes ferrugineus | reverse complement strand
TGAAGCATTTGCCAATATTCACTCTTTGGGTTCATCTCACAGAAAAAAATATTATCTGCTCTACTGCTCATTTCTTTCACATGGCAGTAAAGTCTTAAAGGAGGTAAATAACTCATTGTGGGTTTTGTTTTGTCTAAAACAGACAGCAGTGCACATCATTAATAATGTCAGCAAAGCTAGAACCTAAATGGATATATAGACAAATGACTGAAAGGGGATTTTTTGGGAAATATATCTGAGCATGGGAGCTCATTTCTGCAACAGGAACTTGTTTTGGAAGTCTGAGGCACTTCTGTAATTTTGTAACTGACTGGAAAGGAAAGTTACATTTGAGGGAAATTATAGGTTTAGTCCAGCAGTATGTAAATAACGATTCATAGCATTCTGTGGTCTCTGTGAAGTGACTTTTTTATCTCTACTTATACAATCTTTTTCATGTAAAGGATGTATCTAATATGCAAGTACACTTTGCACATAAAATATGCAAAAGAACGCACATCTAAAAAGTATGCTTTCTAAAGATGCCCCCTGCATGTTTTTCTTAACTTTTACCAAAAGGACACAGAAAGATTTACCCCAAATATGTTATTTTGTGCCTAAGTGTTGACTATTAGGACATAATGTTATTTACCCAGGAGACATCTTGTATGGTTGTCATCTGATATAAAGGCAGATAGCAGTTATAGTTAGAAATGGCTGCCTGCCATTCTGCTTAAAAGAAGAACTTGTGTGATTTTTCTAAAGGGCTTAAAATCCACATTGAACAAACCTCTAAGGCTGGCAGCAAAAGTGTAGGAAAGAGAAACCAAGTAGGTTTATTTAACAGTTTAATCTGCCTAAAATGTGTGTGTCCAATTGTCCATCCCCTTGGAGTGAAAAGGCTCAGAAAGCAGGTTCTGAATTCATTCCCAGTTTATCATCAAGATTCTGCACATCCCTTAAAACCTATTTAAGCTAAGAAATAGCAGGAATGAAAGCGAAGTTTGAACTGATTAAAGATGGCAAAGGTTTAGATTTTCCCATGTAGAGTACCTGAGTCTACCCTGATTTGGTAAGAAATGTTCTATATTCCCTTCTTTCATGCAGAAATGATCTCAAATATGTGTAAGATGAGATAAAAAGTGAGTTTGTGATAAGGTAGGCATTTGGAGAGAACAAAATCTTGAGATTTCTAGTATTAATATGAGTAAAGAATTAAGTCTCCCTTGCAATATCTATTAATTTTAAGATTTACTGCACTCTCTTTTCCCTTCCCTAGCTCTTCTGGAACAAAAGGAAAATAATTTTTTTTTTGTCAGTGATTGTTTTCCCACATTGAACAGTATCTCACTCTGTGAAATTGTCATATTGAAATTAGAATCTAGGCTGAAAAATATGCAGTGCGGGCAAGCCTGGAAAAAAATCTATTTATATACTTATTCTAATCAGTTAAAGAAGTATGACTTAATCGCTGGTCCATTGATCATAGGCAGCCCAGTCCATGAGCAACAAATTCACTGTGTGATTGCGCTTGCAAAAATTAATCCCATTTCTGCAAGCGGGGAAACTGTGGAAATGGAAGTAATCAATGGAAAGTCAAAGCCTAGGCTAATCTTCACTTGGCTGTAAATGCAGGCCACTGTATGAAATGATCCAAAGGTTTTTGTTGCGTAGGCTAAAAAAAACAATGACCTGAAGCATGCCTGCTGTTGAAATGTCTGGACGTTGCAATATTATTTGAGAATGAGGAATAAAAGTCATAAGCTTAAAAAATTGCTCGTTGTCACAGGGCACTGTTGGACTAAATGCTGACCTTTACTTCTGGTGAATTATTTTTGACCCGTGAGTTCTGGTTCTGGTGGTGTGTTGGTGGTGCAGTTTGGTATCTCAGGATGCCCCTACATTGGCACTCCAGCTCAGAGCACGCTGTGGAAGTGACTCTGCCAGCCGTGCTCCGCGTGCTCTGCTGTGCTGACAGAGCAGCTGGCAAGTGGAAACTGAGCACCTTTGGCCTGAAGCTGCTCAGAGGATGCGCTGCAGGAGGAGACCTTGGTCTGTGGTCCATGGGACCCAGCTAGAACGACTCAGTGAAACAGCACAGAATAGATGATTTGTAGGTATTTGGTTCTCACCCCAAACTTCAGTGTCTGCAGCTCCGGTTTCCATGGTTAGACTGGACTTTCTCTGATTCCACTTCCATGAGTCCAGCACACTCCAGGTTTGTTCTGTGGTTGTCTCCTCCTCGGAACATGCAGACTGCCAGGAAGGCCACACTGCAAGAACAACAGGTGTAAATCCCCACTGAGTGAATCCCTGTGAATTGAGTACTTGAGGTTTCGCGTTTCTCCTCAGCTTAAGAAATAAAAAAGCAGAAAGCTTTTATCAGAACAAATTTGGTTTGGATGAAAATTCAACTCAGTCACAATAAACAGTTTTGCTCGACCTTTTATAGCAATCCATCCAGTTACGTGCCAAGTTAAATGGCACTCAGATACTGTAGTTCCATACTGATGGCACTCACAATTAAAGCAAGACTGAAACATGTATAGAGTTTCCTTTAACTGTCTGGGTCTTACTAGGAAGACAGTGATTTGAATGAATTGCCCTGATTTAGGCAGTTCCCTGGCTTTCGTAATGGGGGCATATTTGGTTGCTTGGTTACCCATTTGAGATGACTGTATTTTAGATAATCATTGGTGGAAATGTTACCCAGAAAGTGAGTGAGCAGCATGATGCAGATTTTCAACAGGCCACAAATGTAAAAATAGATTTATGCAAGCAGAAGAGAGATTGCAATAGATGGATTTAATTTACCTGTTTGCCCACACTTACTGAACACGTTTGCACACCATTTGTATGTGCCACATATGTGCCACTTTGTTGTGCTCTTGCATGTTTAGGCTAAAAGAAAGTTGAATTACAGAAGTGTGTGCTTTAGATTGGTGGGAATGGTGATAATGGATATCCCGTATAATGTTGAGGGAAGAAATTGAGGAAGCGCAAAGAGAAATCAGGCTCTTGTAGCTGATTAGAGATCCATTTATTCTGAAGTCTGCAGCGGCTCAACCAATCTTTATTTTGTAAGGAAAAGTTAATTTGTTTATAAAACATGAGAAGTGCAATCTTGAGTATGTGAAATAAGATTCATTAAAACATTGTTTCTGATGAGAGGTGCCAGCTGCTGACTTGACATGGGGCACCAGTTTAAGATGAAGCCTGCTTAGAAGCGAAGTCATGCTGTACAATACAGTGACATGGAGTGTTTAAATGTCTCACCTCCGTTTAATTATTTTGATTATTTTAAAAAAATCTAAATTTGCTAAACATAAGTGCTAATTTCTCTGTTCAAATGGAATTTTCACTGAGATGAATCAAAACAGTTGAGGAGAATGGCACAGATAGTGCAGGTGACAGTTTTCAACTGCTTCTACTCCGTTAAACCTCAGAACACACCAGTGTGGTCAGGGCTTGTGGTAGTGGCTTTTTTTCCCCCTAAGCTTAATCTCATAGGTCTGAGTGGATCTTCAACCAGCAAAGGAAACTTTCCTTTGCTGGCTGATTAGAAGTGCACAAAAAGGCAGAGGAAGAACAATTTAAAACAAACTCAGAAAAAAATACGATTGTCTTAAAGACAATCTTAAAATTTTAGAAATATCTTCAGATATTTCTGCCTTCTCTATCTGGCCCATTAAAAGTCCATAGATATTTAAATAGTTTAAACCTCATGTTATTTTAATCTGAAACTGATCCAATTTATTTTAATTTTAAACGGAGATGCAGATATCATTGCTTTCTGCCCAGAATACTGATTGTGAATAATTGGAGAGGCAGAAGAGCAATTTCCAGTGCTTTCTGGGGGCTGGCTGGTTATAGGAGCAGCTCTGATGTTCTCCATACAGCTCCGAGTCTTACTGTGATAATTACTGTGACAACATCTAGCATAAGATACTCTGCATTTGAAAGATTTTTACCATGTGATGAAGACTAAAAGCAATTTATAGGTAAAATAAACAGAATGGATATAAAAGGGAAAATAGGATATAAATATTTGTAGTTGTTAGCAGTTTTACTTTTTGGAAGGGAGGGTCACCAGAGTGTGAGGAATAACCCAGCCATGACTACAGGTTAGTATTCTGCAGTACTTCCAGAAGAGAAAGTTGGCAAAGGCTTGTTTTCTTACAGTTCTAATATACATTATTCCCCAAATTATCAGAATTTTTCTGTTCCTTACCTCAAGATATGAATTTTTTGCATTCCAGCATTTGAGCTTTTAGGGTATATTCTGTTTTTAAGCTCTTGTATCAAAACTACAAGAGCTCATTCCATGCTTGGACTTTTTCTTGAGCAGTTTAGAATTTTATTTTTATTTTTAAGAAAGCAGAAGTTCTCATTTAGTCAGTTGCTTCCAGGATATTGCTATTTCAGGAAAGAACTAAGTAATCAGACTTGGCAGTCAGAAACTGGAATTTAACAATTCAGAGTCCAGTTATCCCAAAATCCGTGAAGAAGCATTCTGGGAGAGGATGAAGCACCATCATTCCAGGGATGGCCTGATGCAGTGGGATATATGAGGTACTAGCACTACATCAAACTGGGGTGTGTGTTCCTTTGAACATAAAGTTCTTGAACTGGAGCTAATTCGGGTGTGTCCAGTTTGATTGTGCCACCCACCAGGACTGAGTGGTTCCTCCTTGGCAATTTTTGGATAGTTTATGTCCACGTTCCATTTCAGGAAGGGGTGCAAACTGATGGTGGTGTAAGCTGGAGCTGAACACAGCCAGCACAGTTGGCATGCCTGAATCTTTGTGATCTCTTCTGTTCATCTCTGTTTCTTTCTTGTTTAAAAGCCTGTAATTATCCACTCTGCTCGTTGGCTTGTGATACCCAGTTTTCCTTCAGTCTGTACCGTGGTAGGAAGAGATTTCTGCTAAAAACACATCTCTCTAGTCATTAGAAACCCTACTGCCATATAGCAGCTCTTTAGTGTTTTAACTGCAATAGTACTTCTGCCTTATGGGTCTTCGTATTGATTTTCCTTGTGGGAAATTTAAACCCATCATTCAAGAGTAAATAGTGGAATCAGCTGTTTACAGAGTGAAAGAACAACTTTTTCAACCCTAGAAAGGGCAGCATATGTTGTGGCTGGCCTCCTGCTAGTTTTATTGATGGAGTTTTGGGGAGCTGTCATGTGCAGCCATCAGGGCCAGCAAACCCAATGCCTTTGCAGGTGCATCTGATGTGCTTTGTGTTCAATGCGTGACCTGCAGAACAGACACTGTGTTGGGTGCAGCTGCCTCTGGGACAGGTGGCACCCTGCTCCTGGGGAGGAGACTTTGGTGACAGCCATGTGTGTCTGGACAAAGGCGTGTGGTCATCTTTATTCTAATTTAGGATGCAAACTTCTGATGTGTAATTTTGATCCTGTTCTTGCTGTCTTACTATCATTACATGGCTAATTCAGCCCCACAAGTCAGATTCAGGACAGGGAGGTCCTGAAACTCTTAGTCCAGCAAATTCCCACTGATTATGGTAGAGCTACACTTTTCTGGCCCTTCATAGAATCAGGTTGGTCTTGTTCTGGTTCTTATCTAGTGAAAATCACCTATATACAAACATCCAAGTTTCAAATATTTTGCATTTTTGTATTGCAGCAGAACACTTAACAGATGTCATTTCTTCTCATAGCAGTGTGGTAGCAAACATATGCCATCGTTTCCTAGTAAAGGAATATTAGTGTATTTATATATGTGTGGTATTAGATGGAGTGGTTTTGTTTTAGCAAAAGCACACTTCAGTTTTGCCTTAAACTCTTATCTGACTTTAAAGCCTGAATTTACCCATCATTCAAGTCATCATGGAAGAGACTTTACCTAGGATTTGAGTCCTTTGGGCTTTATAAAAATAGGATTATAGAACATCTGGCTGCACAGTAGGAATATTTCACTCTGAAGTACAAAAATAAAACTACAAAAGATAAAGAGAAAAACATTCCTGGCAAGAAATTAACCTTTCTTTATGTTTCTTGTATCCATCAAGCACTAGCCTCTTAGAGATGGAAGGCAAGGAGACAACGAAAGAAAAATGGAGAGAATTAAAGAGCCCCATCATATCATTAATACTTCGGCAGCTTTGACAGCCATGAGCAGCAATGAAAAACACTGCTGTTTCAAAGCCTGAAATAAATTGGGAGCTTGGTGGCTTCTCCAAGCCAGGCCCTCAGTTCAGATTCACGGAAAATGAACATTCCACACCCGGGCTTGATGATGATATACTTCAGAGCAGAAAATTAAAAAGATGAAAGGTGTTGTGAAATAATCCCCAGAGAATGTATTTTTTAAAGTCTATGATTTCTATGAACTGAGAGATTTTTAAATGAAAAATTATATATATATATATACACACACACACACACACATATAGATATATTTTAAACAGAAAGCCTGACTTTCAGAAATCATTTGTTCACATCTTTAGTAATGTTTTGTGTCTCAGTTAAAAACCCAAAGGAAGCCTATCCTGGGGCTGAACAAATGTTTTTACTCTCTTATTTCTGTCTTTTGGTGATCATAAAAATATCACAAAAATCTGTAGTTTGCTGTATTTTCATTAACATCATGTCAAACCAAGAGTAACTTGTCATGACAGTTGTTGATTGCATAAAGTAATAGCTATTGTTTGAGATATTACTTAAATATTTATTACATGGCAATGGGGCAAAGTACCATGAAACTTATTAAAAAAATAATTTTTTAATCCCAAGATAAAAAGCAGTAGCTAGGTGTATTAGTTATACAAAAACACATCTAGATAATATATTTCATAACTTAAAAGATATTTTGTACCTCAGAGTTGCATTGCCTTGCATCTGATCAAGAAAAATAAACTTGCAAATGAGATGTAGTTAGGATAATATAGCCTAACAATGTCATATAACTAACCTTTTAAGTACACCATGATTTAAATAATTCTTTTTTTTTTAAAAGGGACAATTCAGTTTAGGAAAAAAAAACAGAACAACCACAAACAAACCAACCAAAGCTCCAAACCCTCAAGTACCCTTTGCATTCATCTCTCTACGAAGCTGAGCTCCACAGCCCAGGCTATAGACATGTTGGCTTGAGACACGAGAGCAATGCAGGGATCAGCTCCTTGGTACGTTTTTCTTGCCTGGTGGGATGACACTCAGCAGGTTTAACTGGTACCTGTGTTTAAATTCCCACTCTTTGCTTTGCTTGCAGACAGGTTGTGCTATTTCCCGCTGTTGATTTTCAAGCTGCTTCTGCTGCTCGCGTAGCAAAGAGAGTGAAGTGCTGTAACTCTCTCTGATAACACAAGGCAGCTCCGTGTCTTGTAGAAGTCAGCATTTTCCCTGGTAAGGCATGGCAAAAGTGCAGTTTTAGATGAGCATTTGCTTTGGTTTGCTAGTGCTCCAGAGGCTACGATCAATTATTGCTTCTGTTTTTAAAGCGGATTTCTCTAGAATCAGGTCCTCTCAGCATTTTGCCTGTACAGTGCTGGCTGCTTTAATGATTGTCTGCTTGGAGTGAAAGGAGATTAGAAGCTCTCAGCAGGCACTGTATGGTGTTCTTCAGCGCCTTCACTTTTTGTGAGCGGGATCTGAAGCTGGGGTCTATCACTTTCCCTTGTTATTTAATGTTTCAGTGTCTTCAGGGGAGGAGGAATGTGTTTCCCAATTTTGTGTTGACAGCACTAATATATATCAAATATTTCAATTAAATAAGTTAAAGCAGTCCTGTGCCTTTGTCTTATGGCTGATGACAAGCTTTTGGCTCATTACCACTTCCATTTAACAAAACGAGACCTATTGCTGCCAGGAACAGGAATCTCAGGAAGCTTGATACCCAGCTTTCCTGCACTAGTGTGTTTGCTGCCTGCCAGCAGCTGCTTGGGCATGAGTCAGTGTAACAGGAAGGTGGCAGAGAACTTCAGCAGAACCAGTGTTCCTCTTTGCAGAGTGATGCTTCAGTAGAGCAAAGTGAGACACTGAGACATAAGTAAAATGCCTTGCTTGTTTTAAGTGAGCCACCATTATCCCTAGAATATATAGGATTTTTGAAATTATAAGGAATTTTATGTAATTTCTTTCAAATTATTTGATACCTTTACAATATGTTAATGATTTGCTAAGGAAAGACTGAATAATTTGTGATAGGTATAATACCTTCTTAGCAAATTTCCGTGCCTTATGTTTTAATTTTCCATGATGGTTCACCCATACTACTTGAAGAGCAAAATCAAAAACTGCTGTTGTGATTTTAAATTCTTCTCAATCGAAGTTGGAAAGGTAGATTTTTCTTTAATACTAAAAGATGGTAATTATCTTGAAATGAGGTTCAGACTGAATCTTGCTGATGATTACAGAGATCACACTGCATTTTAATGCAAGCATAAAGTAAGCATATTAGAACTCTTTTTTACTTATGTCTTAAAACATACTAAATAGGAAACAAAAAGGTATCACCTTTTTTGTTTCTTTGTTTTTTTTTCAAGATGGGCAGTTTCCATTTTTAAGGTTTTTCTTGTTAGAGGCAGTAAAAGTCTTAAATATTTATTGTACACATCAACGTGGATATGTGTGAGATACACATCACACCGGAAGGGTTTGTCATAACTCAGTACAGTGATGAAACAAAAATGCTGGGTTGGCCTTATTCACTCTATAGCATTTATTTTCTACATGGAATATCATTATAGTCTTACCTGTTCTAACACCAAGGACTTGTCTGCCAGGGAGGGCTCTGTGGAATAGGTGAGAGCACAGCCATTTCCCAGCTGAATGCTCTTGTACCTGCTGAGCTGCTACGTGTGAAGGGGATTTGCTGTGCACAGGGATTGTCATGCAGGTTGGTAATTTACAGTGCATGAAAAAATTACTCATTCCACATTAGCTATTAGCTACTTAATAAAGCCATGCTTTGGACTGTTTTTAACTATTTATATTACAGCAGCTCACAGAAGTATCCGAATTACCCAGGTAACTGTGAAAGACTGTAGTAAAATACGATCCTTACTCATAATCCCATAGAAGGTAAATGAGTTGTAAATGTAGACAGGGCACAAAGACACCAAATGAATTGTTGACAGCTATACTGGAAGCATATGGAGTGCCCAGTAATAGGATTTTGGGTTCCTGTAATACAGGAATGCAGTGCTGTGGGCAGGCTGCTCTTTGCCCTCAATGCAGACAGCACAGCCTTGGCTTGTGTTGTGTACCCACAGTTCTTTCAAGAGCCTTGTGAAAGCATCTGTCTGCATTTCTCTGTCTCTCCTTCCACCCTCGTGACCTATGAACCAATGGGCCAATTGCAGGGACAAGAAGCAAGAGAAGTGCAGCACTTTGGGATAAGTTAGTTCTCCGTTCTTACCTTAAAAAATCACTCCAAAGCCAGGTAATCCACCCAAAGTGACCCGTTCTGCAGCCCCTGTTTTACAGAATATATATAGCCTGCTAGAACAGAGCCACTGCTTCATGTTCCTACAGAGAGGAAAGATTCCAGTGATGAGGATATATTAAACAAGTGCTCAGTTCTGTGCTGGGACAAAATCTCACCACCATGCTGAAGCGCACTGGAGTGGAATGAAAGTTTTCCAGGAAAGTATCTGTCACATAATTTAGAGACCTAGAAATTGGAACTGCTCGGTAAAATAACCAAGGAGTCTCTTAATGCCCAACTTGTGTTCCTGTATTCATTTTTTCCAGTTTCTGTATTAATCTAGCTAAGTGAATATCCCAAAGAACTATTTTACTCACTAACAGAAGTAATATTAATAGGGAAAATGTGTGTGACTAAGCAGGTAATAAAAACATGGACTCTAGAGAAGCTTCTCCCAGACAACCATCTAAATTATCATTAACAGCTCCACCATTTCTGTTTCAAGTATTTGTCAAGAAAGTCTTCATCATCATATAATTGTGTTCAAATTATTTATTTTTATCCTCTGCTGTTATTTGCAATTAAATTCTAAAGAGAACAGACGTTACTGTTCGAGGGCTGAGTGCTAATCTTGTACTTAAAAGGGCTTTTTTTCCTTGGCAGTTGAGTAAGCTCAGCCAGACATAGGATGCTGTAAAATTTCCAGAGCATCCACTCTGTGCCATAGTTTTTGTATAACTCTGCTTTTATGGGTTTTAAACTTAGAAATGATGTGTTTTACATCAAAGAAATTGCACAATTCAGGGGGATACAGAATGCTAGAAAGAACCTGCTGCAAAAAATACATGATGCAGCACTGAAACCACAAGTTTGCTAAATGTTGGGAAGGATCTGTTTATATATCAGGTTGATATGTCAGTCCCTTTTATTCTTTCTAATCTCTTAATCAAAGCTTTTGGTAGTCATAGCAGTGCAACATTTCCAGCCTGGCTGCAATAGCCATCACATCATGGAATATGTGTCTTCCCCAGTCAGGTCAGAATCAGTTTATGGATATATTACTTCAGCCTTCTCTTTTTTCTTCTGTAGAGGCACTCTGCTATTATATCTGTGGCCATCCACAATTATGTAGGCTGCTGTTTCTAGTTCAGTTGAAGTATCATTAACAGGTATTTTGGAAGTGCCTAAAAAGTGGGTTCGATCTTTCCTGCAGCCTCTTTACAGTTACAGACTCTTCATCTAACATGGACCTGAGTGAAAAATCTTGAGAGTAATTAAGTTGCTGCTAAGAAAGAATTTTTGTGATCCCTCTGTTTCTAACCAACTTAGATCTGCTTATTTTAGAAGCGTTCTGTGGTATTTGTGTCTGTCTGTTTCTTGAGGCTTTGGCTCTGCAGGGAGTTACTCAAGAACAACAATTTCTGAATACTGATTGCAATCTAAACATTTTGGTTAACTTAGGACATCTCTGAAAGTGTAGGATCAGGCTATAGGTATCATTTAGGGAAGGAGAGGAGACAGTGGTACCATCTTTTATTCTCTGCAGAAGGAAAAGGGTGGCCTTGTAGCTTAGAAGTTAAGACAGAAACTTTTCAGAACATCAGGACTCCAGCATGATTCTACGTCTGTTTAAGTGTTTTGTACAAAAACAAGTGCCTTTCAGAGAACAGCTGGAGGGGAAAAAGTTCATTCCTCTGTGTTATCCTAACATGATGTTTCAGCTTGTTTGTAGACCCTGTCCCAAGTTAGGAAAGAAGGGATTTTTCAAATGGGCTTTCTCCATCAAGCATGATTGACTTGGCCACTAGATTAAAAAAAATAATGCATCCAATGTTATGAAAGACACCTCAGCTGTCATGGGAGGCTAAAAAAGCTGGCTTGAGCAGTCCCACTCTGCCCCACATGCAGTGCAAAGACACTTTGCACCATTGCCAGAGTTGTGTTTTCATTTCTCTGGACTGATCCTTCCCGGGGCAATCCCAGCGCACGTGGAACGCTCTGCAGGCTGCATTCGTTGCCCTGAGCTTGTTTTTGCTCCTTGAGCTGTCAGGCCTGCTGGCTGCCTGTGGGACACGGGGAGCTGATGGCATGTTCACAGCTCGGAGCGGTGCGGCCCTTCTGCTGTGCCTGCTCAGCCCAGCGCTCTGTTAGAGGGGGCACGTGAGTGTTCGTGCTGAAACTCAGCCCGTGTCTCTCCTTATTACAAGTATTTATTGTTACTAATGCTGCCAATACTTATTATGGATATTTTTGTTTAACTCATGAACATAACTATAAGTTGTTAGTGTAGAAATGTGAGCTGATAAAGCCCTCAGATGAACATGTTTAGGTTGCAAGCAAACTTTTTTTTTCATTCTGAGGAGGTGAGAGATGCAGTAATCCTGTTGTTTCAGAAGTGATGCCAGATCCCTAGATAATGTCTGCCCACAAGAAATGTGAGATACATCTGAGCAGGATAACAACAAAGTGCAGCAGAGATAAAGAACTGACGTTGTTTGAAAGGGATATCCAGTATCATTTTCTAAAAGACTAGATAACATTAGCTTCAAGCCAAACACAAAAGATAGCAATCTTTTTTAAGAGAGGTGACCATGTGTTTAACAGCTGATCAATTTGCTGCAATACAAAAAATTAGTAGGAGGAAATAAGGAAAAGTAGAGGAGCTCTGTTGGCTAATCCATGTTCTTTCTGTGTGCCTTTCTAATTCAGATCTCCATTTTATATTACTCCTTATTTCCAATTTTTTGCTCTTTACTGCACTGTTACCTTTATTTCAATATCATTAATTCATTTTGATCTTGAGCACAGTTGGTTGCAAACTGCTGTCTCTCTGTTACAAATTGATTTGTCCTTTAAAAAAAAGGGAGACAGACAGAAATGTCAGACTTGTTTCACAACGGGATTGTTGAACGTAAGACTTGGCTCCAGTACAGTGTCCACCCAGTGGTTCTATGAATAAGTGTTTATAGATTGTGCTGAGCTTTCTAGCCAACTCCTAGTGTCTCCTATAATTGCTACTGTAGGAAACAAAAACGTTCGTCTGAAAAACCCAACTCTTCATTTAAGCTGTGTAGAGCTATTATTCTGCTTTATGTAGTTTGCTAAAGGATGATAAACTTATGTGTTTAAAGAATATAGAGATACGAGATTGACTCACCACAGATTTTCTTTCAACTCCAGTGATGGTTGACAACATGGCTCTGGTTGACTTGACTTCTTTTAGGGCCTTTCTGGTTTCTGGTATTTTGGTGGGGGTTGAAAGAAGTTGTCCATAGACTGATCTTGGTGTTTTGTGAGTGTCTTCTCTTAATTGTTGGTTCTACTCCAAACCCTTCTATCGTTGCGTCTACATGCATTTTTTCCCATTGCATTTCCTGTTGGTTAGAAATGTAGAGAAGATTAGTTCAGAAGAAATGGAAGAAGATAATCTGAGAAAAATCCTCACTATATTGACAAAAGTAATTATTTGCAGCAGGCAAAGTAGACAGGAGCAGCTATAAAAGGTCTCTCTCAAGGGCAGTGGAAGAACGTGCAGAAGTACATACTTGTGCCTGGCATATGGGATCATACAAGTGATGAATTATGTTTTTGTTGTTGTTATTTGCATTAAGCAAATGCACGTGAATTGGTCCATGTAGCTTTAGCTTGCTTGATATTGGTATTTGCTCTTTGAATGTATTAATATGGGCCATATGCTAAATCTATCACTAGCTTAAAGTCATAATCTCTAAGTAAAACAGTTACTAAATGGTACAGTGACAAGAGTAATTAAAACTCTGAGATACATGTTGTAGAAACTGTCATTGTTCTACAGTGCCACTCTGCTTTCTAAATAAGATAGGTCCTATCTAAACACACAAAAAGCTATACAGTAAAAAAAGGGGAAAAATAAGGAAAAATTGTATACCACCTGCTGATGTGTGAATTGGATAGCATTGCAGGAAACGACATGTGTTAAATTACTCTGATGATAGAAGGAAGAAAAGTTAGAAAGTAAATGATTTATTTCAAAACACTGAATTAGAACATAGCATGTGTTCAATGTGAAACACAAAAGCTGAATTCAATATAGTATTGGCCACTGACACTTAAAGTTTGAACAAATGCAATGGTTCTAAAATTTAGACATGAAGTAATAGAACATATTGCTATAATGTGTGCAAAGAATTACAGATTATTATATTTATATCGTTTGTCTGAAAGCCTTTCAGCCTTAAAGCCCACTTGTGTAGGAGCCTGTGTGCAATAATGTATGTACTTGTGCATGTGAAATACAATCAGAGTTCTCAAAAGCTCCATGGACAATGCACTTGTGGCTTCATATGCCAAGTGTCAGATACAGATTTTTGTACTGCTTATACACAGGAAGGTAATTTTTTAACTTTACTCTTTGTATGTGCTATACAGCAAAAAAAATGGAAGGAAAATTCCAGAAGCTAATACGCTCATTTGTGTGATGCCATTCCCTCTATATTTATGATCCTTTAATTGAGACATATTGCTGTGTATCCAAAATGTCAGACTGCTATTTTATATTAGAAATATTAATCGCAAAACTTGGCAGTTTGTGATATCACATCACTAAAGGAGGCAGCCTTGGTCATCGGAAAATGTCTTTCCAAAAGTCTGTTTTGCTAAGAATTTGTCAATGTGAAATTTTAGAGGGTGTGGGGGTGGTGGGATGACACAGGACAAAAACAGAAGTTTAAATCTGCATTTCCTCAGGAAGAATGCATTTAGTGTCCAGAAAGTTCCAAGTGTTCCTTCAAGAATGAGCAAAGATTTGGCTTAAAAGCTGCTCTGACTCGGGTCTGAACTGACAACTGGAACTGATAAGAAATTAATAACAAACCTTGTAATAATGGAAAAAATTACAGTAATCCATAGAAAGAATTCATGAAAGAGAAAATTGAAATGGAAAAGTAGAGTCATCAGGAGAAAATATATAGTTGATGTAGCTACAAAAATGGGTCAATTAGGAAAAGATTACGTCCTAGCTATAGTTTTGCCTGTTAGTCCTAACAGGAGTGGCAAGATCACCAAGAAAGTATTAAGACTGCAGTGTGCTTTTACTATTTATTTTCTGTCCTGGGAAGGATGCAGGATAACGTACTCATTACATGAAGAAAGCAAATAGTTTGAAGTCATTTAGTAACCAATGAAAATATTAACCATCATTTAGGTCTAAACAATTTGTACAACGTCCATGGTTCTTCTATTTGAATGCTCTGTCTAGTTCAGGAGCTCAAATTTATGTGACAAATCAAGAAAGGGGCTGAAAAGAAAGAGAAGATGGTTGTAGTGTTTCTCTCCACAAGAAAGACTCTTTATTCTGTGTAGTTATCTCATCCAGGAAGTAAAATCATAACAAGAATCATCAGTTGGAAACTGAAACATAATAAATTCAAATGAGAAATCAAACAGAAGGTGAACAGGGGTGCTGATTAACCTTGAACGAACCTGAGGGAGCGCAGAGGTTTTCCAGTTCTCGACAAGCTGCAGTCAGGACCAGGTGCCTTTTTGGAAGGTCACACACAAGATTTTCAGCTCAGTACTAGAGCAACTAATGGCCTGTGGTATACAAGAGGTCTTATATATGCCTCTGATTTAGAACATTCCAATTTATTAACCTTGGAGAAGGGGAAAGGAGGTTGAGAATGTGTTTTGGTCCTTGTAAGACAGTGGGCCAAAGAGCTGAACCGTCAGGCTGAAAGGCTGGTTATGCTTCTCTGATGCAGGGAGGCAGCAGGTGAGGCTGGCACGGGGGCTGGAGATGGCAGCCGAGGGGCAGGGCCGTGCCCAGCTGGCACTGCCAGGACAGTAAGCAGCTGGCTTTTCTAGGGGTGTTCTTCAGAAGCTTTTCTCTTAGTGGCTGTTCCTCGGGGCTGTTCCTGCTCTCCTCTGGCTGCAGTTCTGAGCATACTGAGAGCACTGCTGCTCTTGTGCACAGTCAGAGTTGTGGAAAACTTTAAAACAAACATCTGCCAGCAACACATCATTTCCTGTGGTTGTCCTAGCCATGAATTTTTTACATTGCTCTGCCTTCCCTCATGCACATTGCTAAGCTCTGATCATGCTTCTTCCCTCCCCTCTCATTCACTGCTCCAGGTTAGCTTTAATGTAGAGACCAGCTTGCACTGCTGATCACTGAGTCTTTTTTCTTTTTTATCCCCTGAATTGTATGGAAAGATTAGGTCAAGTTGCTCCTCTTGTGCTGCCTGGTTGTGCTCAGTATGTGACATTCCTCTCCAGTTGATCTCATTATGCCACGTCCTCCTTCGTTCCTCAGACTCTGCAGAGCCACATTTGCAGGAGTCTCCTTTTCCTCTGCCTTGTTTCATTCAGACAAGCAGATCTGCCCATCTTTTCAGATGGTGAGTACTGACATATCTAGAGCAGCAGTAATCGGGCTTTTTACTGCTGTCAGCAGCTCGGATCATCCAACACTGTTGTGCTGTGCACCCAGCAATGAGAAAATGAGGAAACCACAGAAATACAGCTGTGTTCCAAGTAACTCTTGTTTACCACTGTGTATAAACATGCATGGCTTTTCTATTTAGATATGCTGTCTCTCTCTGTCTCCACTATTCTGGTAGTTTCTGCAGCAGATCACAGGAAAGCACTTTAAATTGTGCAACTAAAACTAATTTTTGAGTTCAAACACATGAAATGATCCAAAGGAATGATTATTTCTGACAAATCAATATATATACAAATATATTTTTGCAGGTTTGTTTTTTTTTAACTCCAAATTAAATTTTTTGAGGCATTTGCACAAAAAGGTTTGGAAACAAAAAGGAATCTCTGACTGGATTCTAGTTCTTCTGGCAGAGTGGCAAAGAGGATACTCTCCATCCCATTGAGCTCAATGATTTCATGCTTAACTCACAAAATAGAAGGAAAACATAGGCCAAGAGTCTGTGAAATTTTGTTTACAGAGACACTGGGAGGAAGTCTGGGATGGGTAGAACAGGAGGGTTTGGTTTGGTTTGGTTTTTTCCTTCTCCTTGGGAGCTTGTATCTGAGAAGGAAAGATGGATTGAGAGAATGGTGTCCTGAGGAGTGCACAGCCCTCTGAAGTTCTGTACTCTTACCGTGAGAGACTGTAAAGGCTGCTCAGTAAACAGAAGAATTTGGGAAACACATAAAGAAATAAACAATTGAGCAGCAGGTGTACCAAAACAATAGCAACAGCGCTGTCCCTGGGAGATGGAAAAGGAAATTGTAATTTTGACACCACAAAAAATTAATGAAATATTGACTCCAGAAACAAGTGGGGCTTTGCGGGTGGTTGGGGTTTTCTGGGGTGAGGAGAGGAGGAGATGGAGTGGTGGTACAGAAAGTATTAGATATTTGTGAATCATTCACAGGTTAATGTGAGTCCACCCATTTTGCTGATGGTTTGAAAAAGGTGTTGCACGTGGAGGCTTTTATGGAGAACGTTAAAAAGTTGTTGCATCCTACAAAATGTCCGTATTTCCTTTGGTAACTGGCAGAACCCATAGGGTCCTGCATGCCAATACTCAGCTCAGGAGGGGGCCTGTGCATCTTAATTTTCTTTAGTACAGTAATGATCCAGTCTGCGATAGCAATTCGTGTTTAGCAATTCTGATTTAATTTACAACTCAGCTAGAATATAATTATTTTCTGATTATACTTTAGATTTTGTGATAAAAGATTGGTTTTGAAGTTTGTAGGAAGAGGAAATACTCAAAACTTTTTGTAGTCAACATTTATTTCTAGAAAACTGATTTTTCTGCTAATGCAGAGTAGATGATGAATTTTTTTGAGTTTTATTTACCTTAATGTCAGAATTAATTTCAAGCTGAAGGTAGGTAAGAGCTAATTACAAATTTTAAACCCTAATGCCCACCCAAGAGTTTTGTTAATTTGTACTGATGACTGAAAGATTTGCAAATTAGCTAGTAAATATTATTAGAAAAAACACAAAAGTATGCATCAAAAGGTCAATGCTTTCATTGCCAGAGACTGCATAGGATTTGGATATTTATGATGAAGCTAATGTATTAGCAAACATTAAAATAAAGGTTTATGAGACATCAGTTTAGCACCATGTTGCTGCTTCAAGCAGTTCTTACATTCCTGTACCTCTACTGGTGCATGTGTTGGAAGGTTTTATCTCTTGTGTAGTTGCCAGCAACGTCCCTGGGGGGAATCACACAGGAAATGTGGAAGACCAAGGATGCCTCCTGTGTGTCGGCAGCTCTCACCTCTCTCCTTGTCCAGGCTTTTTACTGCCTGTGTCAGGACTCCAAAAGGTTCACTGCTCTACCATGGAACTTCTCTCTCTTAATCACCATTAAATTCGTGTGTTTAATATAATCCATTCCTTTTTCCCTTTGTACATCTCATTAGATCTGGGATCTAATTTCAGGCTGCTCTTCTGGCTTAGTTGTGCCTCTGGTGCCAGGGTTACAAGTTCTTATACTGACCCAGGAACTGGTGAGGCTCCCACAGAATTGTGCACCCTCCCTGTCTGATGGCTCTCACAGCTGTCCTGAGGACATCCAGCACACCAAGAGCAGCAGGCTTCCTGTTGTACTTACAAGTGAACTGTTTTTGACAGCTATCACTGACAAAAAAGAGATGGAGAGTGCTATAATGTAGCTCTACTTTTTTTTCTTCTTTAAATGGGTGCAGTTTCTGTATTTGCTGACAGAACCACGGTGTGCAGAGCAAGGGGCAGCAGTGTCTCTCACCAGGAGCTTGCTCACCTCAGTGCCTCCAACACAGCGAGGCTGCCTCACCTGCAAGGGCTTTAGAGATGGTCAAGCCTCTAAAGCTGTTGTTAGGTTTGGTGGAGAGGTGCTCCTGTCACTTTATACCCTTCAAATTAACCTTTATACCTTTAAAAATAACAACACTAGAATATGTGTGTGGATACTTACTCCGGAATTAGGGCCCAATTTATGTATAATAACTTGTAATTTCTAGCTTGCTTGTCACGGTAAAGCTTTCCTTCAAGCTGGGAAAAGAGCACAGTGGTTTGAGGTGGGGATAGCTGCAACTGTGTTAGCTGAGGCACAGGTCTCCTGTGGTTTGGGTCACTGCAGAAATTGTAATTTATTCCGTGCAGGGGGTGAGGGGCCGGGCGGGGGTGCAGGGACGCCCGTGAGGGGAGCACGGTTCCCGCCGTGGGGCGCGGCCGAGCCCCTCAGAGACGCTGCCGGAGCCCCTGTGGAACGCGCGTCAGAGCGAGCAGAGCCCCACAGGCGGAGGGTGTGAGGGGAAAAGTGTGAGGAGCAGCCCTGACAGCACCCAACAGAGAATGACAGCTGTGAGAAAGGTATTTTAGTCTTTGTTTCTCACCGTCAAACCCTTCTAATTAGCAAAAAATTAATTTTCCCCGCGTTGAGCCTGTTGTGCCTTTGATGGCGATTGGTGAGTGATCTCCCCGGCTTTATCTCATACCGTGAGCTTTTCAGTCTCATTTCCCGCCCTGCCCTGCTGAGGAGGGGACTGAGGGAGTGGCATTGGGTGACTGGTGGCCAGCTGGGCTCACCCACCACAGCTGCCTTGACGTAGGGCCTAAAATGTTCTGATGTTCCATCAAAACACATCCATGGTTTCTGCTCGCAGCACAAAGGGTGTTTGGGGTTTATGACTTTATTCAAAGTAACACAAAGAGGAAAACGAGTGCAAGCGGGAAACCTTTGTGCAACTGGGGAACCCTTGTGCCGTAGAACATCCCTGGGGTGGTGAGGGAGCAGGGAGGAGCTGTGGCCAGGCTGGAGCAGGGGCACGGAGTGGGGATCTGTCACCGTGGCTGCAGGCCGTGGGGGAATTGCTGCCTTTGGATCTGGGGCTGCTCTCTGAGAGGTCGGAGCACGGAGTGTGTGGGAACAGCGCTGTCAGACAGGTGCTAAAGGCAGAGCTCGCCTTTGTCTGGTGGTTTGAAATGGAGTCAGGGACTCCCAGAGATAAAAGCAAAAGCTTTTGCATCTGGCGAGCCACACTTACGTGCACTAACAACATATCTTTGTGAATTGGTGCTGAGGGAGGCTTGTGAGATGTGATAATGGTTTCCTCCAGCCCTCTTCCCTTCTTCATCCAACTGACTGCATTTGTCACCCTCCACTGCAATACCCCGCTGCAGAAACTCAGAGGTGAGTTTAATCACAAGGATGAAATTCACTCTTGTGCAACACCCAAGTGGAATTGGAGACCTTTCTTCACAGAGCTGAACTTAACCCTGGAAGAATAACAACTTCACGGATGATGCCAAACTTCTTTGATATTTTTTTCAGACCACACAGTTTTTTTAGGGAAGCAACATGGTTAGAAATGGAGGAATGAAAACAGCAACCTATGGGCATGGCTATTGCATTAGAAAATAGTTAATAGTGTTGCTGTTTACATGAAATACAACTTCCTGATGACTCAATAGCATAACCCCATAGCTAATTAATAAATATGTTGAAGATTATTACGATGTTGTCACTTACAGGCTTCTAACAGCTCCCTAGGGGTAGGACAGCTAGTTAGATCAGCAGATCTTCCTCAATTAGGCCCCAATTTCACATCAGTATTAGAGCTTCTGTGTTGTAGATATTAAATATTAATTTTGATCCATGTAAGGGGTGAATGCCTAGTCTGCCTGTGCTTCCTGTTGATTTGCATGGAAAAATTGTAAGGATTAGAGAGAAATCTTGTAGAAATACTTATGTGTACCATTCACGCGAGCATCTCAAATGTCTTAATTTGTTTTCTTGAGAGATAAACTTGATTAAAATTTTCAGTATAGAACTTTGAATCATATAAAAAAGCTGGTGTATTAAGTATGTCTTTACATATTTTAGTGAAATTAATGGGCAGAAAATATTATCACCTACATTTGAACATGTTACTCTTTTAAAATAATGTTAATTTTCAAAAAAGAAGTGGAGTAGTAAGATACATGGTGTTAGAACTTAGCAGATGCTAGAAATACCTTATATTTCAGTAATGCAAGCCTTTTCCTGTTCCTCTATTTAAAATGGTAGAATTAGATTACTAATGTCCCTCAAAGGATACTTAAACTAATCAGGAAAGAGCTTCTCTCCTCCCACAAGGACCTGATAGGGTTGTCCCGTCTGCCATGTATTATTTGCATTAGCAAAAAGAGCTTCTAGTACTACTTAATGAGAAAGGATAATGGAATCATATATATTAATGGTCAAAGCCTGAGTAAGAGCTTATGCCCCCTGAAACAAGTTCTGAGTATGTCCTTTGGGAAGCATTTCCTGCACAGATGTTTTTATTAAATGTGTGTGGAAAATGTACCAGGCAATACCACTTCCAGCATTAACAGGTTCACGTGCACTTGTCGTGTAGTAAAGGCAGGATCCTGAGACCCATGGCATCCACAGCCTACAGCTTGTACCAGTTTCATTAAAGGCTAGATCCGATCTCCTTGTACATCATAAATCATGGCATTCCACCTGGCTACAGCAACATGAGTTTTAATAGGTTTCTTTAACTGAAACAAGTGCTAAGCCATACCCAATCCAATTTACTAGTGAATGCACCGCTCCTCCTTACAGTTTCTAATGGTTAATTTAAGAAAAAGGGAGCTGTATTTGTAACTCTAATTTGCTTTGTTTCAGCTTCTAGCAGCTAGATCTTATTATCCCTTTCTTCTTGGTATTAAAGAACCTCTTTGTAACAAGTATTTGCTCAGTTATGGTCACCAATCTTCTTTTGCATATAGTTAACAGATACAGCTCTTGGAATATTGGAGGCCTGAAGACCTTCTCTCCAGTCCTCAAAACATTTCTCTGGTTCTTTTTTGTGATTCTTGATGAGTTAGGGTTTCTTAACAATTTATTGATTCCTCATCTTTAAGGGGAAAAAAACCTCTAATTCTTTAAATATATGTGAGACTGCCCCTGTGCAGAAAGTACTCTGATGACAAATATAGTTGTGAGGTTTGTCCAAAATCATACTGCTGCTCTCACTTTGTGATTTGCTGCAGCTGCCAAGATTTCCTTTTCAGTTTGCCCTTCAGGGATGAGGGCTGGGTGAAATATGGCACACCTTTTCTTCCCCCAAGCTTTGTTTCCCAGGCCAATGTGTGACACTTCATTTTCTCTGCCTTGCAAATGTCACATGCATCTGTTTCTTTGTGTAGCAAATCTCAAGATTTACATAAGTAAATAGCTTTCAGCACTCTTGAAGCCACAACAATGTACAAACATGTTTGAAATTGTTGAACTAAAACTTATATTTGACTGCCTGCTGTGAATAAAGATTTAAGAGACTGAAAATTTTATTAATGATTCCAGTGTAACATCTTCATACTGAGATGATTAGGATGACAGGTTAACCTTGCATACTTAAGTTTTGGGCCCTTATTTTCAGTATGAGGTTTTCCTGAAGGAGTTTGAACCACACTGTAGTGCCTTAATTCGTCTGCAAAAATGGTGGAGAGCCAAGGTGTCCTGTGACCAGGAAATTGTGAGATATCCCAGACTCCTCCAATGGTTTATTTTTGTAAAGGGATTACTAAAGACACTTGATTCTTACTCAAAACCTGTTGTGATTTTATTTGGCAGTGTAAATACATCTTCATATTTGTACATGGAGAAAAAGATTCTAGAAACTCTACATGTGAAAATGCAATATCGCTACCGTGAAAGTTTTCTTACTAGGGGAAATAGCCACTGCTAATCTGATCATGGCACGTGTCTGTTTTCCTCCTGCCTTTCCAGCATCCATCTGTTGCTTTTTTTATCTGTTCCTGACACAGTTAATTTAAGGGATGATACCTTTAATGGTGCTCAGAAGGCACCTGTCACATATGGGACACTACGAGGTGTAACATAATGATTATAATCAGCCCCAGAACTGAGCTGATGTGATAGTAAACGTGAAGCCTGTAGATTCCCACTTCCTCTAAAACCTGTCAGTTATCTCTCAGTAGAAGAGCTGAACTGTAAAAAGAACATAAAAAGAGCTTCATGTGATAGCTACAAAATGGAAATAAATGCCTGGCTATTAAAAAGAATAGGTGTCTAATATCCAAATTATTTCAAGGATATTGGAAAATAAAAAAGAATAAAACCTGTTTACAAGTCTGCTTTAGCAAGACTAATTTAGACTCATGGTTCTTTATCAGTGCCATCTATATGTAAACACAAGCAAATGTGACCCATATTATGATTTTGCTGGTAATTATTTTCAGTTATTATTGAATTATACATAGTCCTTTACTTAAACACTTTGTAAAAATAAGATTTTTGAAAAAAACTAGAAAGGTCTCAAAAGGAATAAATATATTGTTCTGTAAGTTCAGCCTTTAACGTAATGTGCAAACCATTGGATTAAAAGCAGTAGGTATCACAGGCCAACTGCACTCACTAATCACTGCCTCAGCCAAAGAGATTGACTTTGTTGCTAGCTGGCTGCAGTAAGAATAGTAAATCACTTGATAGTCTTTATATTTATTCAGTTCACAGCTTGATCACTACTGTTTCACCCTTCCTCTGAAAAGCAGTAATGCTCTTTGCTTTGTCCAGGAAATAGAAATTGCTCATGGAATCTCCTCACTATTTGTTTTAAGTGAATGAGCAATGCAGCTTATGCCCACTGGTTCCTGAAATGAAGCACTGTCATAGCATGAATATTTCTACTGAAAATTGGGGCGGCGGGGGAGATTTTTGGTTGGGTTTTTTTGGTTGCTTTTTTAGACAGCCTCTGACAGACGATTGTGCTGCTTTCTGCGTTCCAGTTTCTGTACTTTGTTATCTGTGAAGACTGCCATAATGTAACTTTGCAGGTAGAACTGCAGGCAGGCATCTTGTGAAGGATGAGCCTCATGGGACCCTGACTGCATTACCATGCTAAACAAATTGCTGTAACAAAAATGTTTAGCCAAATCTCTGTAGAAAAGGGTAACGTTCATTCAAATGCATTTTCAAAGGGAATCTTCTGAAATGGACCAAGTACCTAAATATACCTTTGAAGTAACTATGTATGCAGATGTAAGATGAAAAATAAGTGTTTGTTGACACTGTTTCACTTTCAAGCTGTAGAGTTTTAATTTTATTAAGAGTGAAAGTGATGTCTTAAACCCTTAATTCACACTAATGTGTCTTTGTGCCAAAAACACACGTCTTTATGTCTAGAGCCAGGTTTGGAAGGATAGATTTGGAGAAAAAATTGGGCCTACAGCAAAGAACTGCTATGCTGAGGCTGTGGGACCGAGCATTCCTGTGGAAGGGTCATGGAGGTGAGGGCTTATCCTTGTTGGAGCAAATACCCTTCTCCATTGACTTCATTGGTTTGGGCTCATGCCTTACAAAAGCAAAAGGCTGTCTCAAATACAAGGCTGCCTCAAATGGTGTAGCTGGTAGTACGTCCTTTTGCAGCAAATGACTAGATAAAAACAAGTTTAAATTTGCTGCTTTGATTGTGGGTGTTTCTTCTCTAACTGTTAACCTAATAACTTGTGAGTTATAATTCAATGTGATTATCAACATCTGGTTATGTGAGCTGACTGCCTTGTAAAGAGGGAGAAATGGTTTCGTTTAGAAGTATTCTAGCTCACAAAATGGGGTTTGGAAGGTGCTGAATCCTTGCCTGAATACATATTTCAGATCCTGTTAACAGCAAAACATGCTGCTATTAAACTAAGAAATCAAAGGGGGTTGATAGTCCTTTGTAAATCAGTGGCAAGAAAAATGAAAGTACAAAAAATTATTGTTAATTTAAGCCAGAGTTTCCAAAGCTATGTCACACATGCAGTTGCATTTAAATGAGTGTATTCTACACGTGCAGTTAAGTTGGTTGGGGTGCAGCTACTGAAATACAAGCATTGCTTTTCACACACATCCTCCTGAGCATTCAGACTTTAATGTATTATTGTGCTTAAGGCATGGTCTTCAAATATGGGAGTGGTGGTTTTGTCTGTTACTCTCAAACATAGGAAAGCATAATATCGCTATAATATGTTAAAGACATCTTAAATCAGATGTGATGAAAGAAAAGCTTTTCAATTAGCTATTATTTTAAATGACAAATTGTAGCATATCACTTTTACAAAATAAGTAATAGCCATTCATTAATCTGGCATGTGTCATTATTATTTGGGGGTTTGTGCTTTTTGATAAAAAGTACCTTTTCAGGAATTTTCCTTTGTAAAGAGGTTTCTCTGCCTTGGTATTTTAGTGTACTTCCATCATTCTGACTGATTGGCCTGGGAGTCACATTAAATTCATGCATTTGGTACTGAGAAGGTGTGAAGTTTGCATCCTTTTGGAGCAGAGACTAGGTGGCAATAACAGTGAAACAAGCTGCATTACGTTAGAAAGGGCAGGTTTTTGGAGAACTGGGGACAGCTACAGTTTGGAAAAGACTACTAATATTTGAATGGAAAAGAATACAGCTTCCAATAGGTTCAGGTATGCCTGGCCTGGGGTATCAGCTGCTTGATGCTGACTGGGACAACGTGACTGAGAACGTGGGCATTTACCACATGTGTCTGTAGTAGATGAACCAAATGCAGGAATCATTTTATGTGGCAATGAATAAACATTTATATATCTCTTTATGGAGACAGAGAGATAGATATGCTTGTAATTAAATGGTTTTTAAGAATGATGTGGGACACATCATGCTATAATGCATATTTAGACTGTGATTCCTACACTTTCTCAGGGATCATGAATAACTCCAGCCTAATAAAATCATGCCCAAGGAGAGAGAATTATCCTTGCAGGACAGAGGCAGACCTGCACATTCCTCTGTTCTGTGGTCCTGGGCTTCTCTCCTGCAGGGTGTAGGAGTGCTGAGGCCGAAAAGAGCTGCTGTGTGAAATCCTGTACCTCACCCATGTCTTGTCTTTACAGGGGAGTCCAGATATTCTTGCTTAAAGTCTTTCTCTGAAAGCCACCCCCCGTTCCCTGGGGCAATGATAACCATAGCCAGCAACTAAAGAGAAACAGGGGACTCAGTGCTCTCTGGGTGGGAAGGAAAAATAATCTATAAAATGTTTCCATGGTAGTGGTTTTCTATCTCTCTTCCAGACCTTCAGAATATGCCAGTTCAGTAAAACTTATTATCTGCTTCTACTTCTTCGTTTCTCCAACTAATGTGCATTAAAAATGTTCACTTATCCACCTGGGCTCAATGGAGCTTTATATACCATATGTATTTCTGTTAAAGGCTGAACCTATTTTTATATTACTTCAGGTTTTCAATTAACCTTGCTTCCATGTATTTCACAGCATTAAAAGCAGTTTAGTGTTAAACAGAACTCACATCTCCTCACACCTCCTCTCCTTCCCTCATAAAACATTAAAATGCAGCTTTTCTGTACTGTAGGAAACCTTGTGATAGCTGAGTTACGTAGCCAATTTGATACTGGATTTACACTATTCTGAGGAAATAACACCAGTAGTGGTTTTCCAGTGTTTTACTCCACTGTTAGATGTACTAGCAGATGTTGCTACTCTGAGCTGCATTCCTCAGTGAAGGATGAACATCAATTTTTATTAAGGTGGATAGATGCAGCTTTTTGATGTATGCATCTACATCTAAAGACATAAATTTTATTTTGGAAAATCCTGGTAAATTCAGTGCATTTACATGGAAATAGAAAAATAGTAGATTCATGAAGGAGAGGAAAAATGGTGAGAAATCTCATTCTAAATTGTTGTATTTGGTGCTACTGGATTTCTTCTGTTGTGTCGGGAAATAGGTTGCACAGACTAATCTAATGATGTGTAAATTAATGAGTATTTTATGATAATCTATTCAGAGAAGTTAAGGTGTAAAATTAAGCATTGGGTTCCTAGAGGATTTTTAGGGTATTACCAGTTCAACCATTAGTTTCTCTTTCATATCTCTAAAGTTTTGAAAGTGTCAATGTTTGCTTGAGATTAATGTTCCTCTTGCTAAGGACTTTCTCTTTGTTGTACTTGATACCATCTGTGACACACTACTCAGCAAGCTGGAGTCATGACTACCATCACAGATCCTTGTGATTTGCAATATAAATTTCATTTTTAGGGAATCATCAATTATGTCCTCTCAGCTGATTGTTTCCCTATAACTGTGCGTTTGGATGTCACTTGAGAATGTCTTTCTTAAAGCTTTTTCACTTAAATTTTTGACCATTTTTCTCATTGTCACTCCTTTAGTCTCAACTCCTGACTTTGCCAAAACAGTGTAAAATTTCATCTGAATCCTTAATATGAAAATACCTTCATTTAAAAAACAATCTATTCTCAATGTCTTGCAGTAGTTTACTTTCACTAAACTTTCTGGACCATAAGTGCCCCTATTATCCCCAAGTTCTCTTTGCTTCCCAGGACTATAAATTTGCCTTATAAAAATCATAGCATTAGCTTTCTCAGTCATTGTATCAGCCATTTTTCTGCCAATATTTTGAGGGGCTCACTGCTGCCTCTGATCACAACTCTGTGCTGAAAACCATCACATTGCCAGAAATGTGATATGCGTCTTTCTAGCCTTAGAATAGACTTGACCAGGAAAAAAATGGAAATTTGAACCCAAATCACCAACTCTTCCTGTCCTCACACTAAAATATGTCCCATGAATATGAAAAATTTCATATGTTTTTCCTCAAAATACAAATCATAGCATTTTTCTGAGATAAAAAGCATAGTGGAACAAATATGCCCATATCTTTCAGCCAGTTCAGGTGTCATGTCTGAATATAAACCAGGTATTCAGAGACCTTTTGTGGATCTGCAATCATTTTTGAAGTGCTGGAACTTCATGGTATATTAAATTCATCCACTTGTCAAGTTCTATTCACCTGTGATAGACACATGAGAGTTTTAAATAAAGACCCACTTACGACTTGGTCTAGCAAGGGTGGAAAATGCCCAGCAACTTCTTCATTGTCTCTCTTCCCTTGGTCTCCTTGCACAAAAGCAAGTGATGTTCTTGAATTGATTGAGTTCAGCTTCTGCCTTCTCTGAATCTCTCAAAGCCGCCGAGACCACTGTTCCTATAGATATTTTCTCTGCTTGTTGCTTTGTGCAACAAGGTATTTCTAGCAGAGAAACCTTGTGACCAGGCTGACTCCCTCCATGGCACCGCCACTCTTTTTTCTCAATTCTATCAGTTGCCTACCTACTGTAATTGAAATCTTCACCACAGTCCTAATCTCCTCTTCACCACCTTTGACTCATTCCTTAAAGCCTCTTCTCCCACCACAGTTTCTTTTTCTGAGAAGGAACTTGACAATTTCTTCCCAGTGAGAAATGATAAACATATGATCTTCATAACTGCTCCCTTCACTGGCTGCTCTGTTTCTGAAACAGTCCTCTAGCCTGTCACAAGTTATAGTTTGCCAACTGCTGTCCTCTGCTCACCCTCTTTATGCATTTCCCCATCTGATCCCTTCTTTGCTCCAATCTGTCACTCTCTTCTTTCTCTTTTCTTACAAATTTTCAAGCTTGCCTTAGCCTTTCACGTACTCAAAATATCCCAGCGTTTACCCAACCTGTCCCTGTAAGAGGCTCTCATCCCTGAATGCATGGAGCACGCTACAGTCATTTCCATCTGCTTCCCACTCTTTGTAGTCAGTGGGAACTGCTCAAACCAGTCTGTAGTAACTTTCTCCAGTCTAATCAATGGGTACTCCACCCCTGACCCTGTGAACCAATCAGTTTTTTAACTTCAATAATCATACTGCAATGCTCTCCTCCTGTGGCTTCCATAGCACTACCCTTTCCTCCATGTGCTCCTTGGTGAATTTGCCTTCTCACATCTCCAGTTGTAGGAGGTTACAGGGAAGCCAAAGATTACCTTACCCAACTCAAATAATGATGTTAGAAAAGTAATTTTCTTAGTTTCTTCTTTTTTTTGGCCATATTGTTTACTGACCATTTTTCTCAGCTGACGCTCCCTTTTCTCTTTTCAGCAGCTCATTTGTCCCTGTGTTGATTTCCTTCTCAATTCTTGTTTTTAAGGCAGCACCTTTGTGCTTTCTCTGGAACACTTCAGGTGCTTCTGCAAAGCTGCTTCTTCAAATCTCTCCTCAAAATGTGCCTTTACCAGCTTCCCTACAGAAAGTACTGCTTGTCATAATGGTTGTTATCTTCTTTATTTTCCCTCTTGCTTCATACTGACCTCTCGCCTTTTGTCCTTAATCCACTGCACAAATTCTGAGGAGTGTTTCCGCTGTGCATTTAGCGAGGGCTAATGCCGTGGAGTCCTGCTCCGTGAGTAGAACTCAGAGGTGCTGTGGTAAACAGCAGTGAAGGGAACAGTAAGGGCCAGGAGCAGCTGAAGCCATGGCTATATCCCTGCAGAATGGGCCTGGCACACTATTCTAACAGTTAATATTTTTGGCAAAAGTGCAGATATGGAAACTATGTCCATGTCCAGATGTGCACAGAGAGAGCTGCCAGAACAGAGTAGTATACTCTGTAACATATGCTGTTTTCATACCTATGAAGAGATGCAAGTCCTTACCTTGGAAAAAGTGAAACGCTGAATAAACTCTGGGATCAGCAGCTATGGTTCTGGGGTGCTTAACCAGCGAAGTCATTCCCTCCAGCACCCTTTCGTTGTAATCTCCCTCCAATGATATTAAAAATACAGAAACCTTGGCCAGGTTGTGGTTGATCTAATTTATAAAACATTTTCTGGATATTAAAAGCTAGGGCAATGCACTGGTAGCTTTTAAATTGTGTTAAATATACTGTAAACTCCCTGAAAGAACCTTTCATTGAAGATTATTGTATGAAGATTTGAAGATTAAAGTGCCTAGATTAAAGATTAATGTGAAGTGCACTGGGATATTGTTTGATGTATAAGGAGCTATATAGTATATTTATCATGCACTTTTCAAAACTGCCTGGGGGGATTCGACACCCAGTTCCCTACATGTCTTTGAAAATCTCACTCTAAGGAATTTGTTGTTATATAGTGGAAATGGTAATATTTTCATTGGGAGCTTGAGTCAAAGAGGAAAGGAGAGATGTGGAGACCCTGTGTATTCAACTAGGGCTTGGTGTTGGCTCCTTACAGGTTTTTTTACTGTTTGGAATTCACTCCGTCATTGTAGAGACAACTTGGATTTGAGTGCTACAAGATCATAAAACTCATCTGACCCAAGGATATTGCTCCACCTGCCTATGTATTTCTTGTCATCAATTCCATTTCTTCTTTGCTCTCACTTCAAGATAGTTTTCATGTTCTCCTAAACAGAAGTAATTTAAACAGTGTCTAAAATAACCATACAAACATTAATGAAACAAATGTATACGTGTACATATTTGTATTTACAGTACCATATGCAAATTTATGCAAAAATAATTATGTTATACATGTATTTTTTTTAAATAATCCTTTTGCCAGACTTTTTCTCAGTCTATTTTTTTGTTGAGAAATAGCAGTACTTTAATGAAAGAAACGTTCCACATATGGTAGAAATTACAAGTTTGCTTGTTCCTGAAGTGCTGCAATACAAATAAGCTGTTAAATGCCAACTCTGAATGTTATTTTTCAGATGTTAAGAGAGATAGTCCTGTACTAAAACTATTAGGAGGCAAATTTATTTGAACTTCAAAACCCCTTTGATCTGAAAGGAAAATGAACTGCGTATGAGTTGTACGCTTCGTTAATTTAGGGTTGGCCAACTGTGTGCATTTTTGTTTGTTTGCTTTTTTCCAGGAGGCGTCCTTCTATTGAAGTTTATTAAAACTAATAATGCAATACATTGTTATTTTTTTCTGGTAAAATCTGTTGGATGGCTTTCGTAAAAGGACAGTTTTTCCACAGAAAGTGCCCTGTGAGAATCGGTATTCAGGTTCACAGTCACTTGAAAAGTCAATGTGCAGGTGTGTTGCATTCAGAGCTGTTGTAGTGGTCTTATCATTGAACCTGCAGTAGGCATTTATAAAGTAAGGCTTTCACGGGTACTGGGTAAGTGGGATTAAAAATAATCATGTCTGATGAATGTTTTCCTCTGACTTTTGGCAGGATAACCCATCTGAAATTGTGCCAGAGTTTACAGGAACACTGATGCCAGCAATTTAAGGATCTTCACATTCGGTCTCAGTGGTAAGTCCTAAAGATGCCATAGTAAACCACGTTAGAATATTACTGGTTTCTGTTATGTTACACTAAAATGGAATCTGTGTGAAAAATGAAGCACTTCTCCTTGACCAATACAACGATAGAGAGATAATAAGAACATGTATTGATCTGCGAAAGATTGAGCTCAGGAGCTCAGGACACAAGTTCTGAGCAATTTTCGTCAGACTAAAATCAAAAGGCCTTTTTTATTGTCCTTTCTACTAATGTAACTGCTCTCAGAAGGTTTGATATTGTACATTTTGGAGAATGTAACCATTGGGCTGACTCCAAAGAGAAGGTAAAACGCACAAAAGGAAATCCGGTGGCTTCTTCTTATTGAAAACAAAGCAATAAGTTGTAAAATTACAAATTATTTTTCCCTTCTAATGCTCTTTGTTGTAACTAGTGTGATTGATCAAAGCTTGAGTCAGATTTTCAAATACTGCTGTGGAGAAATTGTAGGGAGATTTAATCTATCTGCATCTTGAAGCACAAAAGTTCTGCTGCAGAGATGATTTCCCAGCTTTTGTAAAAGAAAGGGAAGAAGGAGCAGCTGAGTCCTGCTGTACTTTTGCATCATTTGGAATAGACCTTCCATGGTAGCTGGGTAGAGTGGAATAGTTCTTCGACAGGAACTCGTGTTGGTGCGTAAGCGCTCGGCTTTTTCAGGAAGAAAGGCCTAATTTTAGATTATATTATTTGTGGTAATATTGTGGTCAAAATTATTCTCCCTGTCATGCCATATACCCCATGGAGTGTTTGGGGCCCTGGGGAGGTAGGAGGCATGGGGAGGCGTGGGAGGGCACCCCACTGCCTGTGACACTCGTGCACTCAGCAGCTCTGAGGGCCCCTGCTGGAGTCAGGGCTTGGCCAGCCCTTGGGCTCACCCTGGCCACTCGTGCTCACTCTGCTTTTAGATCACTGTGATACACATGTCAAGTACCATCACTTCCAAGCCCTTACACTTACAGGCTATTGAAGTATATATTTTTCTGAATTAGATTACTCTGCAAAAGCAAGAACTTTTCTGACATGGAAACATTCCTCTAGCAATTTATTATCATTAACCAAATACTTCAATAAAATCTCTGTTTCACTTTAAAGATGTATTCAACAACAATAGCATTCCTATTCAGTCATGCTCTATTCATACAAAAAATGAGCATAATACTGTGTTATCATGAATCCTCGAGACAGATTACATTTCATTATTGCTGGGTGACTTTTATAATGTGGGAATGTGTTTCTAATAAAGGACAGTATCTCCCTCAGAGCATACTGTTCTAGCAATGTTCTTTATTAGAAATAAAAGAATACAGCATTCATATCATGTTACTTGATCACATAACCAGTGTGCAGAACAACAAATTATCAAGGCAGTTTTGTAAGGAAATAATATGATCCTAACAACACTGTTCTTAACTTTTCAAATTGTTACTTGACATCACTAAAATCTATAAGCACTGTGACTTCGAGAGTTGAAAGTCAATGCTATTCTGACAGACAGAATTCATGAAAGCCAGAAGTGGCTGGACTAAACTACTAGATCTTCTTCCCCTGAAAAAAAGCAAGACAGTGATGACCTAGCAAAGGAAAACAAGAGAGCTGCACTTGTTGTCCCTTAGCTGAGGCAAATGAAAATCCATTATAAGTGATTTGAGGCCCAGCTCTGTGACAAAACTCCCATTCACTTCAGCAAGAGCCACTCGGATAATGGACATTTAAGCACTAAAAACTATAACTGGGTTAGATAAAGTCCTTTAGGATCTAGGAGAAAAATTTGGCCGACTAGAAAGACACACAGGGAGAGAGAAAGAGGAACTTCCATATTCATGTTATCAGTAAATACGTAGCATATGCCTCAGAAGGAGTAATGACCTTCAGGGCAGGCAGATGACCAGCTTGCTTGTTGAACTGTTCTGGAGTTTAAAAATAGTTCAATATTCTGTGCAATTAAAGGAAAGTGTGTATATGGACATCTGTTAAAATGAGGAAAAAAGAGAGTGTTCCTTCTTCCTGCATTTCTTTATTTGACCATCCCTTCACACTTCATTTCAGCCTTTATATGGGTTTTGTGTTCATACTTTATTATATTTTCTTGAGGCAAGAAAGATTTTCAATGAGAAGTTGATGAATGTCCATATTAAATTGGATCCCTTTTTTAATTAAGTTCATCTAAATTTAATTTTGCAATTTTACTTCAGTAAACTCATCTGACTCCAGATGTTGAATGTGATTTTTCTATTCCTTCTCTCACGTAATTTTACCTGTAAAAGATTTATGACTTAGAGAGGCATTTCTAAACACTTTTGAGTGTTTTTAGCATGTGTTTCATGAATGGCTGGTACACATGACCAATTAGCATCCAAAAATACCATTCTGCACCCAGACCTTCTTTCAAGAGAGTGTTATTACTTTTATTACTTGAACTTTAAACAAATAATCAGCTTTTAAAAAAGCATTACCAATACATTTAAAATGATAAAGGGATATTGAATTCTACAGATATTTTAAAAGTGAAAGAGAAGTCTTCAGAAGCTACAGGATTCCATAAGAAAAAATGTAAGAACTACTCACTTTGATTAAAGGAAATTCCAGACAATTTGGGGGGGGTTTGGACCCTTTTCTTTCATTACAGCTGTAGTGGTGAATTGTTCAGAGCATGTTATTTGGACTTTGGAAACATGGGAAACATATACTGAATGGCCTAATGGTCTTAAAGATTTAAGATTTACTAATTTTTGAAGATTTACTCATTTCGCTACCAAGAACAATGACATTGCAGATTTAACTGTCATTGCATACTTTTCATATTCTGTCATGGCTTCTGGATCAGTGTGAATGGCTCTAATTTTAAGAATTACCCAGAATCCGCTCCTTAAATCTGGACATATCTAATAACTTTTTATGTGACACATACGAGGCATTGTATCATGAAGGCTCTGGTTCCCATCAAAGAAACAGATACCCCAATTAAACTTTCAGATAATATTAAAAAGAGAATAGTCCAGTTGTAAACAAAAGGGTGGCTGTATTCTTCTTTTTTTCTTCAAAATGAAATCACTTTCCTTGAGAGTTTTTGCTGGTGTAGGCCTCTTGATATATTAATTTGAAACATTTATCCGTGCAGTCCATAAATCCAATTTTGAACATTTGTGTCAGTTCAAGGCTCATGGGATGCAGACTGATGTGGGTGTGATTGGCAATGTGCTACTCCAGGTTTGTTTGGAGATTTCTTCAGAACAAGTGGAGCTCCCAGAAGCGAGCAGCAGCAATGCTAATATGAATCAACTTCTCTATTTTCTCCTTTTATATTCCTCCAAGCCTCCATAATAGAACTTGGCACTGACCAAAGGATTTGAGGAGGTGTTGTTATTCCTGTAATCCGTGTGTTAGGGAAGGGAAGGAGTGAGTGACCAGCTGAGAGATGTCAGTGGCAAGGCAGGCTGTAGGGCCATGTCTTTAATGATTTTCCATAGGCAGTGGAGGAAGTCAGTTGCAGGGAGCTTCCTCAGTCAGAGCAAGACCATAAACCCTGGAAATTTGGCTCTCCTTTTGTGCTCAGATCACGTCGTTCTGGTGAAAAACGTGACCTTCTAGTGCAAATCTCACTTCTGTGAGAGTTAGATTTCAGCATCTTTCTCCTAATGCACTTACTACCTTTATATTAATTCATCTGTGTTTCCTAAAAGGACTTTTAGCCATTCATCCATAGCAGGTGTGATTTGCTCGTTTTTCTAGCAAAAGAAAGAAACGTAACAATCCTCCATTGGGAGAAATGCTTCTGAGCTGTAAAGGCTTCATGTGTGAGTCTGGATGGGACCCAAAGAAGGAACCACTTAGAAATTACAAAATGACACATTTTATGTTATTGTTAAATTGTCGAGATTTTCTATATATTTGCCAAGATTGTAACCATACAGGGTGTTTTCAAAGACACTAGAGAAGGGGATGTTAAACCTCCGTGGGCTTAAGAATTCCTAATGACTGCCTGCCAATACGGCTGGATCCCGCAGGGTAATGGGGGGAATGCCTACCATGTAAATATAAAGGGGGTTATTTAGGAGACCCAGTGAGCTGTGAATTATTGCCTAGGTTGTCACAAAAAAAAAAAAAGGAAAATGAGTTGTGAAGAGGAAAGAACGTGTACTGAGTTCTGAATAGCTTTGTAAGACTTTTTCTGAGATAGATGGGAAAACTTATACATGCTCTGCAAAAAGAGATATCTGTTCTGTCAGATTGCAGATGCATCAGCCACCCAGATTACTGTGAAAAACCCATTAAAGAAACAAAAATGGGTTATTTTTATGCCTGAAAAATGCATGAATCAGAAGAAAATAATATTAGTTCAATAACTGAATTTAAGATTTTTGTGGATCTGTTTTCTGGTGAAGTCAGGGGGAATGTTTCCACTGCATTTAGTAGGACCTGGTCTGGGCCCTTGGAGATTAAAGAATTAGGAGTTGGATTGATAGCAGAGGTAGTAGGGGCCACCTTCCAAGCCTGGTTGTGTTGTGCGTCATTAGCACAAAATAATTGAAATTATAAATTTGGAAATACTTCTAAAAAATTTCACTTGATGTTCTGAAGCTCATAATCTGTATCCCAAATGGATAGTCTGAAAAATCTACACTGTGCCCTTCTATAATATTACATATATGCAAATATTTACTTTTTTTAATGGGAAGAATGTCATCTAAATCATGAAACTCATCTTTCTGTTCACTTCAAGCACTTTGTCACAACTGAGGCAAAAAAACCTAGGTTGGTAAGATCTAAACAGGACATTGTATTTATTAGGTGAAACTCATACAATCTCTGTATTTTTTTGTTCCATTATATTGTAACAGGAACTTACTTGCTCTCAGCATTGTATCTGTTTAAATGGAGCCTGTGGGTTTATAAGTGTGGTGACAGAAAGAGCATATGAAATGAAAGAAACTTATGTCAGCTGTGTTAAGTTTTTACAGCTAGTTCCTTTAAGCAGACCTGGCTAGGAATAATGTCTTGGTTTTCAAAATTCAAGCTTTTTAAATTTTTTTAAAATCCCACTTTCAGTAGAATAAATAAAATTTTATACAAAAAAAGACTGCATAAAAGGGAAGACTAAGACCACAGAATACTAAGGAAAGAGTATTTCTCAAGGAGTTGATCTTTTTCAAGAAAGAACCTTGAGATTTTATTGCTGAAAGCGAACAGTTGAAATTACAGAAGAAGTAAATTTTTTTAATCTACATCTGAAGGTGGAGTAGAATTCTTCAGTTCTCTCAATAATTGTTAAGAACTTTCTCTCCTGAGCTGAGTGGTTCTAAATTAAATGAGTTGTTTTTCAATATGAATAAGATTTTCTTATCAGTTAGCTTACATATAATCAACTTAAACACAGTTTTAGAAAGAGATGAACCATGTCACTGTAATTCCCAAGATGAGAAATGAATACGTGATGAACTTCATTCTTCTAAGATAAAAAATAATGCATTACGTTAACATTTATTCCTGGTGATTTTGTTAAGTTATGGTGTTAAGTTATGGTGTGGGTTCTTGTTACACAGAGAATATTCACCAAATTATATATAAACAAACTGGCACTTCTTGTACTGTAAGTCCATTAGTAGTGAAATATCCCCAAATATCTTAAAGATTTTACCAATAGAACTGTTTGAGAACATCAAAAAGTAATTAAAAGCAACAAATTAGATCAGCCAGAAAAGAAGATTTGGTTTTGAACAAAACCAATGGTATTCAAACATGAAGTATGCACATATATTTGAACCATTGCCTTATTTTTCTTAGGTTTCACCTGGCAAAGGTAAATGTGAAACTCTAGTCTGAAAATAAACCCAGGCCCCAGGGAGGAGGGAGAGATTTACGTTAGTAAGTAAAAGTGAGGTAGTGCAGAGGATTTGGCATTAAGCTGAGTTTCATTTCCTCCAAACAGACTGTGAGATGACAGCCCAAACTCCATGAGGGATCTTGGAAGGGTCTGGAGGCAACTGTTTGGGTGCCTTCCATGAAGTGAGGGTTAGTCCTTTTCTGTTCAAAGAAATACAAAATATGGTGTTTGGAAAAAAGTATAACATAAAGGCAGGTCCCTAAGAAATCTTACGTGACCCTGGTGCTCTGTGACTCTATGTTCCATGTGCAGGTAGGATCTCTTCAGAAACAATTCCCCCTTTTTACCAAGGCCTGAATTAGATTTCTGGATCCAGGCTCACTGGATTTCCGTGTTATGGAGTGATGGGATGATACTGTATTCCATAAAAATGGAATCATTCTTCATTCATGAGAATTAATAGCACACAGTACAATAAACTCATTAATTAGTTTCTTTATTTTCTTTCTTATTAAATGTTCATAGTCAAAGTGCAAACAATAAGTAGTAATTTAAAACAAACAAAAAAACCCCAAAGAAACAAACAAAAAAACCCCCACAAAAACCCTACTGGTCCTTCAATTGTATCTGTTACATGCTAGTGCAGAATTACTAATGAGAACATGTTTAGGTATAAATAAATCTTTTATCCTCATTATAACTCCACTGTGTTCCTACAGTGAAGTCATCCACATAGAGCTGATTATGGGTTGAAAGCCTCAATAGCCTCTTTTATTTATAATAAATATTGCATACTAATGTTAACAATGTCATTGTGCAGTGTCTCAATGGAGGATTATGACTTCATGTAATGTTAGCTTGATGTCTCTCCTCTCCTGTAATGGAGTCAATTTTCCTTACAAAGGAGATGAGAATCACTTATTCACAAATCTCGTAACAAATATTCTATGTTCGTACTATGTTAACCCAATATTAAGGTGGCACAATGAAGCTCAAAGACAGGAAATACAGAATTGAAGTTCAGTGCTTAATCTTAATTTACCCCTGGTGTGTGCACTGAAATGCACTTTAAAGGTAGAAATCTCTGTTTCCCCCCAAATATTTGAAATGTGAATTACTACATTTTTAGGTATAATTGCACAAATAGGTGTGTGGAATATTCCTAAAATGTGCAGGACTATAAATAACACAAATCCTAAACCCGATTTTGTGGCACACAGCTCATGCAAAGAGAGGATGAGCTGTATTTATATTAATGAGCAAAGAGTAAGGCAATCTTCCATCAGCTGCCAGAGACAAACAGCACGTTGGGGAGCAGGGACCCATCTCAGGCAGCACTTAGGCACATGCTTAACCTCAATTATGGCATCAACAGGGCTTCAGAATAATCTTAAACACTGTGGGGAGAAAGGAACTCTTGCACTGGCGTTAAGACTCATATTTATATAATAAAGCAAAATATTAAGTAAACTGTAGCAGTCATTTGATGCATGTATGTAGATATTGTGTACTATTAACATAATACCATTGGATGCTTAGCTCCTGAATGCCTTCAAAATAATTTATCTGAATGCTCATGAGGGAAGTTCAGGCTGAGATGAAAAGCATAAATCCACCTAACAGCTAACAAATAATTCACATTAACTGAGGACATGTGCAGAATGCAGGATTTTATAACTAAAGGGCAGAATATTACAACTCTTGTGAAAATACCAGCTCATATTAGTGCAAGTCTGCACCTTTACATAAACAATAAAATTAAACAAGAGTTAGCCTAAAACAGAATTCAAGTAGAAACCGAATCCTTTTTAGTGGAATAGGACACCTCTGGTAGGAAACAATTTCAGAACCAATTCTATCATCCCAGTTTTTCACATCTGTACAAAAAATAGATGTCACGTTGCATAGACCAGTGCAGGTACTGAAAATACAGAGATATTTCTTGCAGAGAAAAGAATGTTTGATATTTGAGAGACTTATTTCTCACTTAAACTAAACTCATGTCTGTATTTTCGTTAGAATATCACTTCTAACTGCAGTGTAATCCTGCCTGATTTGTCTGGAGATCTTGCAACGTTAATATTTTTATCTATGTTACAAATACATTTTTCAAGAGCTGATATTTCAATTATTTATTTTAGGAATTGCTGGCTAGATTGTCTTCTTTCTGGCAGTATAAATTTGGAGGTGTTCCACCCATGTCAGAAGTCAACTTCACATTTACACCAGTGTGCCTATAAAGGATTAAGCATTTGCCCTCTGGTCTGTTTTCTAAGTTTAATTGCATACTCGTAACTTTATTTTTATTTTCTTTTATTTTCATATTAGTGTGTACTAATTAGGAATAATTTTAAACTACAAAATTATGTGAATTGTGGTGGAATGAACAAAAGAGACAATGTGTACGTGATACCCTGCGGCTGGGAGAGATGATGGGCTCCTGTGTGCACAAAGGAAATTGGTTAGGAATTACCTGATATTTTTGCCCGTAGTCAGTGGAGTGACAAGAGCACAGGATCGAAATGAGTGTGAAAGGAGGGGAGCAGTGAGCAGATGTAGTTTCAGCTTGTTGACAAGGAAGCATTTCAGGGGAGCTGTGCGATGCTTTGGGTGCTGTGGTAGCGCGGGTGTGTTTACTGCTGGAACTCGTTACCTCTGTGCTGTTACCTCGGCTGAAAAACAATTGGACTTTTTTCAATCAGCTCCAAAAAGACAGGCCTTTGACTTCGTGCAGGGCTCTCTGTAGGATCCGTGGAGTCTTGAAAATTTCCATTACCTCTGGCTCAATTTTGTGTCCCTTTACTTTGGTGGGGACTGTTCACCTGGTCCCAGTCGGGATCCCAGTGTTTGATCCCAGTGCTTCGGGACTCTGCCCTCGCTGCAGAGGGCTCAGGCACAGCAGTGCTGGGGTTCTGGCATGGGGTAAATAACGCAGGCACATGTAAGGCTCCCAACATCAGCCATTTTCACAACAGAAAGACTTCCAAAGGGATTTTCCTCCGAACTTTAAAAATATGTGCTGAAATCATGTAACAGCCCAGCACAAAAGCTGCAGGTTTGGAGAATTTAAAAATGAGTGAAAATGGGGATTTTTGCTGAGACTATATTTACAGTTTAAGGGATGCATTTCTTACTGGACTTCCACCTCTTATAACAAGAGCCGAAAGCTCCCTCTGAGTGAGGGGATTCCCCATTTCTGTAGGTTCCCTCTGGCCACGTTGGTGGACATGCATGGAGGAGCCTCCATGAAAAGGCCCAGAGCTCTGGCCACTGCTGGAGGCCACTTGAGGATGGTCAGTGCAGGAATTCTCTCCCCTCTCCCACCCAGGGGTGATGCTGGGCACACATTACAGCCTCTGCAGTGAGAGCCACACATCAAAGGAGTCCTTGTAAACAGATAATTAACTTCATGTTCAATTAGATGTCCAAAAATTGCCTGAAAATTGATGCTCCAAAAAAAAAAACCCAAACCCCAACAAAAAAACTAGTTCAAATTTTTAGCTGCTCTCACTATACTC
>QWTY01001408.1:28989-52894 GCA_008033365.1 Pseudorectes ferrugineus | reverse complement strand
GATCATAAAGCTCAAACAGCATCAGGTCTCATCAGAGATTAGCAGGTACTTTGCCAAAATTGTGTACACTTAACTCTTTCAACTTTTTCCAAACTTATCCTGCTGCCTTTGAAATCCAAAGCTGATTTTCTAGTAACTTCAGTTGGAGGTTCTTCTGATTTGAGGCTATCCTAGAGCAAGTTTGGAACATTTTATTGTGCAGCAGCTGCCAATGAGGAACAAAAAGCCAAAGTCTGTGTATTTTACTGCATGTAAAGCAGTGCCTGCAGGAAGCTCTGAGTACACAGAAAGGTTCTGCCCAGGCAATTATCTGCATTTTATATCCAGTTAGAAGAGCTGCACATGCAATCACGAGCATAATTTCTTCAATGTTTTTATTTCTACTTGTCAACTGCTATTTTATTTCTGTATTTGTATTTGTATTCGGGTTCTTTTAGGTAGATCATTCTTAATGCTGGTGCTAGAATTGGTTTTGCATGTATCATAGTGGGAAATACATAACTGTTAGAGGTGTTCTCTCCAGGTTTGTTCAGATGCTGCCTCTGTACCCACAGCCTATTGCCAGCAGGCACTTCCTTCATCTAACACCAAGGTTGCACATTAGGTAAAATGCTATTCATGGCATTCGTTTCACTATTGGATTGTGTTTCATATTCATGTCAAAGGGACACCTGAGAATAGGAGGCTTTACCAGGAACTTTCAGGAAAGAGATATTGTCTTCATTTTATATTGGTACTTGAATACAAACCAGACATAAAATATAAACAAAATATGGGCAAGAAGGTACACTGCCTGATGCACATAAAGGTATACTGGACTAAGTCTGGAAAATACAGCAGTGTACCTTGGGGAGTGTTTCAGTGCTAGCAGAGAAACAGCCTAGAAAATTTATTAGATTTTATCCAGCCCTAGCTGGACTGACTCAGAAAGCCTTATTGCTCTTTAAACCTTTATGCCTGGCTAAGGAACTTGTCCTGGCAGTGTATATACTATATTGCTACCAGGTCAGTTCTTGGTGAGGCTTTCTACCTGTGATGAGCACAGAGCAGGGCTGTGGGGTGAAAAATGACACCTGCATCTTCCCAGGGACTGCAAGGGGATACCCACATGGCATGCCAGGAGAGGATAGGGAGAGCAGTGTGCCTGCAATGACCCCTGTGATGTGTATGGATGTGTGGATGGACATGTATATATACTAGAATCATTCAGTGTTAGTTACAAAAGCACATTCAAGTAATTGTGCATGTTTATTAACATTTCTGATTCATAATTTGAGTCTATCTGTTGTATTACTGATACTGATCCTGAACCTGTAGTTCACTGATTGTCAGCTATTTGTGCATGATTTATAAATCAATAAAGCACTTTGATGTTGATTTGTTCTAAACTACATAAATGGATGTAATCTTTCTCTGCAGCAAGGACCATAAACAGAAGCATGTGATGATTCCCTGAAATGTCTGAGTTGATTGTTAGGTTAGATGAAGTGAGGTCTGTTCAACATGCCTGGCATGTGCTGAGTTTGACTCTGTCCAGTCACTCTGAAATGACTGCAGGAAGCTGGAGGTTTACTTCAGCAGAATCTGACAAATACACTGTGATCATCTATAGATAGTATTGAAATAAAGTACTTTCACAGAGCAAAATCTGTCAGAGGCTTACTGTCTGGTTCCATGCTCAAACCTTCTTTATTTGGCCCAATTAAGAAGACATTCTGGCCTCAAAAAATACCATTCTCTGAAGTATGGTGCTTCTAATATGCCTGTTAAACCTCTGGGGTTTTTTAATTTATACTTCCATTTTCCATTCATTTTCAAATAATATTTGTTAATGTTTTGATGAATCTCTTTCCTTACTGGCTAAACAAAAGATTCAGTTAAATATATATCAGCTTTACAGCATCTTCACCATGGTGGTGTTCCTATTGCAATTTAATGTTACAGGCTGTTAACCAAAACAGCTGATTCCAAAATAATGCTAATATCCAGTCCAAAAGTTCCAACTAAAGCTATTACTGTATTTTATGTGTATTCCCCAATTAACCAGACTGTCTTTTGCTTAAAAATCAGCACCATAAACTACATATCAGTAATGTGTTTATGCTGAATAAACTACTGAGGCCTAAATTTTTTCTGTCTTCATTTCTGCAAAGCTAAATACTCAGCAGAGTTAATAGAACTCATCCTTTTCCCTGTACTTGCATTCTAGTGATAAGGATATCATTGGCTCTTCACCAAATTTTTTTTTCTGTAGAAAGCTGTAGACTTTCAGTATGTAAGACTATATTAAACTATTTAAATTACAATTTCAAGTCACCTTACAAACAATAGTTTATTTAGCATCTAACAGCGTAATGATGTACATGTAGATGCAATCTCGACCTCTGCTCTAGGGCAGGTGTGTGCATGCCCACTAGCCACAATAAACTTCTTGTCTGCTTTGGTTTAGTTCACTTCTAGTGAACAACTTTCCATATTTTTTAATATTCAGTTCCATACTTTAAAATTTCTATCAATATTTAGCCTAATTAATTTTCTCAGAAAGGTGTGTAGTCCACTTCCAGTATCACTTTCACAAGGTGGGTTAACATTTCTCTTTAGTCTTCTTTTTTAAGGACAAACAAACCAATTATTTCAACTCATCTTCAAATTTCATATTATATTTTTTACCTTCTGTGTTCTTTCCAAATTATATCTTCCTCCAAATGTGTTTCCCCCCTCAAAAAAAGACTTAAAAAATCTTTGTCAATCTAGAACCACATATATCTTCAATACCCTACTCTTGCTAAGATATACTAAAATATTCCCTTTCAATTTTGAAAAAATACCACATTTTTGTGTCAGACTGCCACATCCAGATCCCTTTTTGTAATATTGCTGCTTAGTCAGTTTGTCTCAATTTTCTAATTCATCTTCTCTTAATTCATATATCATCTCTGTCTTGAATCTCATCTTCTTTCAATGAAATCATCCCTTCAGTTTATTGACTGTTTTGAATTCTCATCCCTCTCCACAGAGCACATATTCCTAGCCTGACTTATCAGCAGAATGCATCCTATTCCTCACTCCATAACCTGATCCGTTAATGAACACATCAAATAAATTCAGATCCAGAACAGACTTCTGCAAGATTTCTCCTGAAATTTCTTTGTGGTGAGCAGTAAACAAGTGACACCTCCTTCAGAAGCAGTTTATCACCACCCAACATTGTTCACCTAGCAATGTTTTTACACAAAACATACTCGTCCACTTTGTTTATGAAAATGTCACTTGGAAGTGTGTTGCAAACTTTGCTAAAAGTCAGGCTGTATCACATTCAGTGCTCCATCTGTCAGGCCAGTTAATTTATGGCAGCAATGTATTTGATGCCCTTTCTCCACATTATTGCTCTACTGCTCTTAATCTGTAGTCTCCATTCCTTCTGCTGTAACTTGTTCAAGATGCACAGAGCACCTCAGGACTCATTAGGGTACCCAGGCAAGCAGGAGAAATAAGGAAGAAGGATGATCCCAGAACATACCGTAGTATGAGTTCTGTTCAAGGGTACTCTGAAATAAATGCATACAAGGCATCTTTGATCCTCTGTGATCCAGCCTGTGTCCTACTCTCACTCCTGAAGGCTCTTCCTGGACCTGTTAGTACTTTGATTCCACTTTGAATGTGGGCAGACTTCACAGAAGAGCTGAGTAACAAACTAGTCTTGAAGTAGTGAGAGAATGACACATGCATGGAGGTCAGTATTATGGGTTTTGATCACTCCAGGCGGAGCCAGAACTTAAATTCAGCGCTTTTGTTTACTGATTTGTGATTTAATTGCTAAGTTACTTTTAAAATTGAGCTGGCAGCTCTTTGGTCAACTTTGACAAGGAAAGCAGTGGTAGTAACCTGATCCGAGAAACCTGACTGAAGTGAACCTTTTGGGTAATAAAGGTAGATGAACTCACAAATCCTGAATACCTGCAGTGATTGGTACTGACCTGTTCACCATGATTAAGACTGAGGGCAGATTTTTAGAAGCCTGTGGAACTAATGTTCAAAAAAACCCCAAACCCGCCGAATTCAAAAAGCAAACCACCACTGCACTTTAGGCAAGAGTGCCTTTGGAAAGCAGCTGAGATCAAACTATTTTTAATACAGTAATTTATTTTTCTTAATTCTGTTTAAGAGCTACTTTAGCACCTAAATCCCTTTACTGAGCCCAGCCTGAAGTTATGGAGGTTAATACATAAAGCAAAAAATACAAATTATCTTAAGGGGTCCCTCATTGAACTGAACTGAAAGGGCAGTTAGCTATTACATGTGAAACCCCTGTCACTGAGCTCAGGCCTGGCAGTCCAGTGAGATCAAGAGGAGTCTTCCAGAAATGAATGGTGAGTTTGCACCTTCCATTAACACCTCTCAAAATCAATGACAGAACCCTTAAGGAGTAGCAGGCTCAAGTCATGATCTAAGCTTGTGCTATTCCTGTTGAAATAGTTTTATTCATAAATCATTTTAAGATTTTATTCACACTGAAAAGCCTGTTAATTATTTAATGCATGAAGCTCATAATCATCTATATGCACCCTGCTTTAGCAGTTACATTAATCAGAAAATAACAGTTGTGCACCAGCTCAAATGACTTAGTAAATTGTACAAGCAGTACACTTTTTATTTTCTCTTCTAAGTGCTGGATAACAATTATGGTTTACTACATGTACAGGGCTATACAGCAGGTAACAAAACTGTAAACATTTTGATAAACACTTCTAATCAGCTTTTCCTTAATTTTGCTTGCTGTGTGGAAAACTAATTTGCAGAATGATTGTGCTGATTTGCTAAATCACAACCTAACTCTTAAATGGAGGGAATGGTCATAATCAAGAGGATAAATTTTAGAAGATATGGAAAAGGAAAGCAAATACAAGATGGTTGACCAATTGCAATCGTTAGGTTAGATCAGATCATTATAATAAATACATTATTTCCTGTTCTCAAATTACCAAATCATACTTTCTCTGTTCCTGGTGCTTCACAGGACTGTGAAGTTTAAATCTCCTAACTGAATAAAAATTTTTGATATTAAAGTTATCCTTGTGGTTCCCCACTGCATTGCACTTGGCACACTGATGGTATGTAGAAAAGCAAGAACCAAAATTGGGAAGACAGAACTCAAAACAAACAGGTGATGTTCATGATTTGGAGATCAGCTTTCCTCAAATATTCTCTAAAATGTACAGGTTTACCAGTTCTTTAAAACAGAAACAGCTTGTTATTCAGTGTTATTCTATTTCATTAAAGCAACAATGACTACTGATAAGACTTTTCCTTCAATTGTACCCATATGATGGTACTATTATTCTTTAGATGCCCATCACATTGAAAAACTGCAGTACTGCATGGAACTTTTCAAATACCTGAAACTCACAATAAGTAGACAAGTTTGCAAAGTGCTGTCTAATTCAAATTCCAAGGGCCGTGCTGTACAGCACAAAAACTAGGCATTTAGGGTCCCTTCTCTTGCCAGTAATGATTTAGGCAGTTCCGGAAATGCAGCAGAAAGTTTTCCTCTTTAACACTTTTGTACTTCTCTAGAGCTTAGAAATTCAAGGCTCCCCATAACAGTAAACAAACATTGGTCAAATCTGCATATCCATATCTGAGTTAGTCACAAGGGTTGCTTTTACAACTGAAGAAGTGAAAATTACACTAATTTTCACATGTGTGTAACTCACCCATGACAAATTGCTCGCTGGAAGTGTGCTTTTTTTCCTCACTGTTTGCAAAGAAGCTTGGGAAAATGCACTTACATGTTATCATCTGAATTTAGGTTCAGCAGAATTTGAGATGAAACACATACTGCATGTTTTCTTCTCCTTGAGCTGAGAGCCCTATTTTGTGTATTGACCCAATGGGCAAGGCCTTTTATTTTTTAAGAGATCATAGAATAACAGAATGGTTTGGGTGGGAAGGGACCTCAAATATCACCCAGTTCTAATGCCCCTGCCATGAGAATGAACACCTTCTACTAGACCAGGTTGCTCAAAGACCCATCCAGCCTGGTCTTGAACAATTCCAGGGATGGGAAATCCACAACCTCTCTGGACAACCTGTTCCAGTTACATAGTCAGGAGTGCAAGAATTGTGTTTGAAAAGGGTATCATTATTTAGCCTACTGATAAGACACACAAGAGCAAAAGAGCAAGAAATATGAACTAAATCTGCTGATTAGGTACTCATCAGAGAGAAGTCTTAGATCCTGGTCCCTCCTCCCTCAATTATTGATATTTTCATTCTAAGTAAAAACATTTAAAAAGTTCAGGAAGCAACATATAGCCAACGCCTGTAAGTTGTTGAGGCCTGTATGGGTCTCAGCTCACTTCCACACAGCTTGGAGCTCAACTAAATGAGTTCCCCTGTTCATAGCAGTGATTTTCATTATAATTATGCTAAGGTTTTACAGTAATCATACTGCAGCAACACAACCTCCTAAAAATACCCTTGTGATTTTTCACAAGTTCAGCCAGATATTTTCAAGGCATTGAGTATTTATTGTCTCTTCAAAATATATTCAGATTCATTTAACATAGCCAATTATGAGCTGCCTGAGGGGTTTACATAAACGCTTCATCAACTTTTCTGAAGTTAGTCCCATTAAATATGAATAAGTCCAAGCTGGACTTGTTATGTTGCTAGTTTGTGAACCTTCCCAGTGGGCACTTAAAAAAATATTCAACTATAATGCATTAAGAAGTGTCTTTCTTTGTGCAAATCTGTTTCATTCTTTTTATTTTTATTTTTTCCCCTATTTCTCTTTTTTTTTTCAGGATAAAATGAAAAAACCAAAAGCACAGAGCCCAAACAGAATTTACTGAAATCTCTGGCTTATTTTGCATTTTCTATTCCAGTAGTGTAAAAATCTTGTTCAAGGAAAAGACACAAAAGGAGTCAAAGTGCCTTTTGTAGCCAGTAGAACTACAATACAAATAAAGAATGCCAGCAACAAGAAATCCTCCAAGAGTTTGAAAAGTGTTTTGAAGCAAAGGAAACAATGTTCCAGCTCAACTTCCCGTTAAAAAATGTCTATTGCAATTTGAACATGTCAACTACATCCACAAATCTCATGTGATTTCCTCCACTTAGCAGCATGAAACCCTGCAAATAGAATTCCAGCACATTACAGCACTTGAGCGCATGCTTATATTTACCTCTAGACAACAACAGACTAATGAAAAATTGAAATTAAATCTCTGCCTAAGAGCTTTTATTAATCCAATGATGAAGAGTTTAAGTAAAACCTGACTCCTAAAGAATATTTATACAAAATATTCACTGTTGCACAGAAAGAAGAAAATAATGTTCCTTATGGATCTTCCTTAATTTACTATAAACAATGGCAATTTTATCCACCATTTTTTTACTACATTAATAGATGACAACTGACAAGTACCTAGTGGTTTTTTAGTGAAATTTTATAATAATAGACAACATAAAAAACAGTTAGAAGATAAAAAGTTGAGCTGTCTAGCAGGGAAATTTTGCAAAACAAAGAAGAGAAATATTAACTATTGTTTTCTCATTCTCATTGCTCTTGGCATTATATTAGGGGTTTAAATATAAGTGTTACTTTTCTGAAAAATATTCTTAGATTCCCATGAGATATATGTATACTTCTCCTCAAAAATTACTATATTTCAAATGCCTACTTTAATAGTTATTAAGCCAAAAGATTTAATGTGCAATGCTTTAAAAAAGGACTAATTCTACCATGAAGCAGTAGTGGGAAGTTGCAAAGAATCTCACAATTTTGCACCTATGGCAGATAAAAGAAAATGTAATACAATTTTTTTTTTTTTTTTTTTGGTTCTTATTGTTGTAGCTGCCACATTTTTTCTTTTCTCTGCCACCATTCAACAAGCTGTCTCAAAGAATGCTAATAGACTTTGGCAATGAGATATATTTCATATACGCCTAATTGAAGATCTTGGCCTAATCATTTGCTATGCCATACATATGCATTTTAAGTGAAGTGTAAGTAACTGGGACTCTTATTAACTACAGAAGAAATGCAAATGGATTACATAATCTATTTCTGTAATACATGCATTTTGAGCCAATAAAATGACCTTTGAAAATTACTAAGATGCATGAAAATGCCATTTACTGTAATAGGAATCAGCAAAAGAAGGTGAACTGTAGGTGAGGCTTAACACTTCTTAAATTTTCAGAATCTAGGCAAGATTTAAAGTGTGTGCTGTGAATATTTAATCATTTTTAGGAAACATACAGTACATGTGCATCATGCAAAAGTGTTAAAATTTGTTGCCTTCACATTTAAATCAGCTTGGTTTTACATTTTAACACTTTCTTATTAATTCTACATCCATTTCTAATCAGAAACAGAAGTAAATGAATGGTATTAGAAGAGATCTGTGAAATTATAATTTATTAACTCTACCCAAATACAAACAGTTTCAAAAGTCACTGACTCAAATATCTTGCAGTTTAAAGCACAATGCAAATGGAGACTCTGAGGCCATTTTCTGATAGAGTTTTCACTAAATTGTAAAATTAAAATTAATTTTTCAAGTAAAGTATAGATTCAAGATGTTGGAAAACAGCATTTTCTCCTGTCACACTTTCCACTTCTCTTGAGAACATGATGAACTTTCCAAGGGTCAAATTTTACTGAGGGGTTTTAGAAGTGAAGTTGTTGCTAATTGGGTTGTTGGTGAAATTTATTACCCAAACACTTTTTATTTCCACAAATTATTACAATAGAAGGCAGTCTCCCAATCTCACTTAGAACTAATGATGAAATCCTGCTCAGTAAGTATTAGTTAAGTGAGAAACTGGATTTTTTAAAATTCTCGTAACTGTATATCCCACTACAAGAAGAAAAAAAAAATCAAAAGTATAGAGCAGAAATTGCAGAGTGAAAATATTAAAGAATCATTTCATCATCTTCAAAGCGAGCATGTCCAAAGTTATCAACTGAATCTTAAGAATCTAGCTGAAAGAAATCAAAACTGTTCTCATTTACAGAAGGTGAATGAGCAGAAATGCACAGAAATAACTATTGAAGGCAACCAGCCTTCTGTTAGTTTGCCCTGTCATTACATGCTGACAGTAAGACTTGACAAGAAAAACTAAGACATTTTTAAAAATCAGCTTCACTGGAGGACAACAAATAGTAGTGTTTTTAACTATAGAAACAGGATTCTATGCAATCTCTGTGAAAAGTCAAGATCCATTCCTACTCATGGCTGCCTTAGGAATTAACCATGGTCTGCATTTCACCAGTGAATCAATTAAGGCCAAAAGATGAATATTTTGATCTGCTTTACCTTCCATGGAGCCACATTGACACTTTTACATTATTTAATATGCCTTCATATGTCTGTGTATTGAGCGCCTTCAAATCACAATGAGATTGTCAATGGAAGTTTCATAGATTTTAAGTCTAGAAAGGACCATATTAATAATTTTGTCTGACTCTCTGCATAAGGCAGGACATTATTTTTACTGAGCAATTTCCAAATTAAACACGTGACTTCGGGGTGAACTAGACAAAATCTTCTGGAAAATAATTCAGTTGTTATTTCAAGTCTGAAAGATTCTACCTTTATTCCCAGGAAAATGCCTTCATTTTTAGTTCCCATCACCAATCATTTCTAATGACAGCTTGTTTTTATTTTTCAGCTGTTATGTTACATTATGTTATGTTACATTACACTATGAGACATTACAAGATTCCCTTTTATCTAGTTAAGAGCCCTGAGGAAAGGCTGAGATGTTTGGGGTGTTTTTTAATATTTTCATAGGCACTCATCTATAAGGATTCGGTCTCTTTTTAATCTTCTTACCACTAGCATTCTTTATACAGAACTCATTTTATGACAATTCATTCTTCTCTCCATTACTGCTTCTTTCTTGCTTTTGGAAAATCTTTCAAAAATTTGTTAATTGTTATTATTACCTTGGATAATATTAATATCTCTCTAACTAAGTGCATCCAGAAAAGGCTCAAAAAGTCCTTTTAATATAATAACAAAATGTTAGTAATGAAAGAAATTGTGTGACATACTAGATTTTGCTGATATTCTTTGCACTTACTCACATTTCACACACATACTTAAAATTACTCATACTTAGACCAACATCATGAAAACCTAGTCTGGTCCAAGTTTTTCAGAGCAAATGAAGCCAACTGAGTGACCCTAGAATGGCAAGAGCAGAAGAACAAAAGGTATTAGAGAGCTGTAGAGTGTAGTCTTAGCCTTTTAAACAGTATGGTGTTATTAATAACACTACTGCTGTTATACAAAAATAAAGAAAGAAGCCCAATGCAGAAATTTGTTCAAATCAGGATGTAACAAACAGATGATGGAGACACTAATTTGATCAGTATGTTGATGACATACATGTCAATCTAAAAGCTGCTTTGTTTTGGAAAGTTTTGGTGTAATATCTGTGATGTATTTGGAAATTATTTTTTGCCATCAAAACACTACTGTAAAAACCTGCACTACAGTACAATATTGTTCACCAATATAAGCCTTTTTACACTTATATAAACTTCACTTCAGTTTGGAGATCTTTTCTATTTTAGAAAGGGTGAAATAGGCAAATCCTTGCTATGACAGACTAAGCCTAAGATTCACTGAGAAAATAACACAGTAGGCTGCCGAGCATAGGCCCATGGCCACAAAAGCATGACAAAGAAATGCAAAGAGATTCTAGAAATGCTGCTAAAACAGCCAAAATAATACATATTTTCAGTGCCATTTCTTGAGCTGCGTTGAAATGTACATTCTTTTTTGAAAGCATAAGTGAGACCTGGCAAATTGAATTCCTTAATCAATGGATCTGTAAAAAGCTATTTGTTAATGTAGTGTTTGGATGTGGCATGATAGATATTTAAAGTGGTGATTGGGATGGCAAGAGCAACAGATCTTGTATTGACTTTCTGAACAAAGGCAATCTCATTGAGAATTCATAATTATTCAAAAAGTATAATTGCTATCAGAGTAAATCTGGGCATCAAAGTTTAAATAAAAGAGGAAATAAATGATTCATATACCAAAATCACTAAAAACTGCAGAATAACAACTACAGTACAATAAAAAAGGCCATCAAACAATACCCACAGAAGCGCTCCATGGTCAAATATAAATAAATGTTGCATGTTCCTTAGGCCAATAAAAACCCCAAAACAATGTCCATCTTATTGTCAGTGTCACAAATTAGGTAATTAACTAACACAATTTCTAATTTACCCATTAATTTTTATATAGTATGGATAGTGACAGAGTTTTCAGATGAATTCTGGAGCTGTTCTTCACACCAGAGTACTAATGCTGGTTTATGGGACTTTCTCAGAGTTGCAAATGCTAGAAGGAAAACAAAATCTGAAACTTACTTAGGTCAATGTCTCAGAAAAAAAGGAAAGAAGAGCAGGTTAGTGGAAAGGAGTGAGACCTCATATTTCAATTTCCACCCCTAGGACTATCTCTTTCTTTTCCAGACACATTTTCCCATAAATATGCACTGTGCCGTCTTTTTCATTCTGTCCAAATGAGATGTCTTCTTCCAGGTCTCCTTGCTCCAACCCAGAGTCCTCACTGCACCACTCAAAATATCATGTGATTTAAGTGTGGTTAGGGGGATCAAGCCTCCTCAGGATGAGGAGGACCCTGAACATAGGCTTTTGGGATACTTTTGGCATCATAGTGGGCTGGAAAAAATGATTCCTTTTCTCCATTAGGTATGTAACCATAGCAGAAGGAAGGTTAGGCAGCCTGAGTCCCGCATGAAGTGTCCTTTGTTTCTGCTTTCAATTCCCCATACAGACAACAGAGATGTGAGGTACAGCTTGAGTTCCTGTGGTGGCTTCCAGATGTCTTCACAGATTCCTTCTTCTTTCCATTGTCTGCCAGAGAACACGTCAGGTCTACTGAGGCCATAGGTGCGAGAACAGTGTCATTATTTCATTGCAGAGAATATTTGGATGGATTTTAATGACAATTGCCTTCTTTTGAGAGGCTAAATTCTAAAAGCTTAAAAAATCAAAGTAATTGACTAAATAGCCTGTTTTTCTGTCTGAGCATAATGGCACTGAGAATGTGGCCCCTATGGCCACACCACCTTTTTTTCCTCCAGAGACCACAATGACTGTTTGATAAGACTGAAACTATTTTTTAAACAAACTTTGATTACTTGTCTTACTGTAAAAATGTCATTATATAGTAAAGGTAATCAAAAATACTTGCACTCAACAGAAAAAAACCACTAAAGAAGTAATTTTGTTAGTGAAGGTTAAGTAAGCTTCTCACTAGTAACTATGAAGGATTTCAGCTCTGTGTGCATGTCCGTCTTCTTAAGCTGTTGGACAATAATTCTGGGATTTTTCAGTATATTGAGCTAGCTGAATTCTCTGTGAATTCTAGGGGAATCATCTGCTCATTTCAGATGATAGAAGAGTTTTCAAAATGTGAGTTTTTCTGCAGAAATAGGAGGTTTTTATTTCTCTGATTATGAAATGCTATAGTTGCACTTTACACTAAAATGGGGGATTTTATTCTCAAAGAGCTTGTCAGGATTCTTCTGTTTGCAGTCTCCCTGATCTATTTGCAATAATCATTATCATTTTTTCTTGGTATTGAAAATATGTTTAACAATGTTTTGCATGCACAAGTCAAAGAAGGGCAATTATTTATCAGCCAATGTATTGTAAATTGTTTCATTTATGCCATGAGACAGAACATTTGCAATATAACAATTATTATGTCTTGTTGAAAGGTGTAACTATAATTTATCCTGTGTTTAAAATATTGCTTTCATCCCTAATAAATGCAAAATTGGAAATAAAAATCATGCTTGAAGAAGCTGCCTTTCCTTTCAGGAAATTGGGTCAAATTTCCTCTAACTAAAGCATTTTATTATATCAACTCTTGCCTCGCACATGCTATTTGTCTGCGTACAGCCTGACAATTCAACAACTTATATATTCTTTGAAAAGCTTGTATTTGAAACAGGTGCCAGTGATTTGGAAAACATACTTTATTATAGATAAATTGCAGTAGGCATGGGCAACATGGCTGCTGGGGAATTCTGTTTGATGGGATCTTTCTTTACTGAACTGTCTCAACTTCAATCTAATGAGTGTCATATTAACCTCCCACAAATTCTCTAAACCTCAGTTTCCTACAAAGTATCTGAGAATGAGCTAAGATTTCATGGGTGGTCTTTTGTGTTTGCTTGTTTTTTTTATTTTTAGCAATTTATTAACACATTTACTCATATGTCACACTGAGATCTGAATTTTTATCCAATGTATGTTAAAAGAATTGGATTGCTTAAAAGAAAGAAAGAATCAAAATTATTGACCTGAAAGAGACAAACTTAATGGAAAGCTCTCCAAATTTTCTGAAGGAGACAGCAAATACATGGTAATTTCACATTCAAGGAAACATGGAATTTATTGTTCACTAAGATACATTTTAACATTTTCCTGGCTACATTTCAGACAACAGAATGCCTTTGGGACAGTCAGTCTATATGCAGACAGCTGTCTGCTACAGGTATTATCAGCTTCTCAGATAAAATCCAGAGATAACGTTCACAATGCTGGAATGAGCAAAATTAATGTTTCTCTTATAAGGCAGTAAAACCCCCCACCCTCTCAACTACAACTTAAATAATACCACCATTATGAACAGTAGATAATTGCCTCAGTTTTTAACTAGCAAGACCAACCTCCACAAATCCTAGATCCCTGAGACCAAGGGGAAAAGTCTGGAGCTGCTGACTTACCATTGATGGAAGAGTCAGGGACTCCTAGCTAATGTCAGGGAATACTTAAGCAAATGGTACACATTGATACATCTTTTAAGATTTCTTACTATTTAAGATGATAAAATGAACATATACAAAAATGTCAAACTACTGATAATATTATTGAAGATTAATTGTTAATTAATTGTCTTTTTCATTTAGCCTCCCTTAGAACCAAATCCACATTAACAATAGTTACTAAGGAGAGAAATTAAATTTTCACAGAGTAAAATTTCCACTACCTCTTCTCACCATTTTAAACTGTCTTCTCATGACATTTTCACCACATCATGCCTCTTGTACTTCTTGATCATAGCCTGACATAAGTCCATGGAGTTTAAGACAGTTAATGGAATTTATATTTATATCATAAATGGAAAAAACTTTGAGATTTAATCAGATCGTTACTACTTATCAAGAGATTTTTACAGTAGATCAAGTCTGACATCGATAAAGGTTTAAAAGATAATAAAACAAAAATCCTTTCAGGATATATTCAAATTTTAGCAAAGCTGAATGCTTTTTGCTTTTTTCCCCCAGTATTTTTAGTAGTGTTTGTTGTGTATGAAAATACTCTCTTATTTCTGTTTCCAAAATTGTAGACAGTGGCATTAGGTTTGACCCATGAGAATCTCCTAAGGTTGCAGAAGAAATTCTTGTCTACTGCATTTGGTTGCAATTAGATCCTTCATTTTCATTTCACTAACTTAAGCCTCCATATTGATATTATGTTGTTTCAGATTATAGTACTATTAATAAATTGATGTCAAGAGTTCCTTGTGCCTACACCTATTTCTGTAATGAAATGCTTCCATATATCAAACCGTATATTAAGTTTTACTGAAGGACCCTACTTTTCGTAAAGAAACATTCTTATGAAATAAAAATTCCAAGAATATTTCTTTATTGTGCTCCATAGTCATTGTATCACATAAAAATTAGATTAAGTGGCACTATCAAGACCTCCAAACAGCAAGGTCATCTGTATGTTCCACTCCTGGCAGATGGTCTATGTTTAAGATGTGAGTGAAACTCCACAGCCTTCCTTGCACAAAGATTCCTGTGCTTTGATCTTGCTGATCATTAGATTTTTCCCCGCTATGTTTAACTCAGTCTTTCTTGCTTCATCTGAAGACTGTTCACATGGAGTGCAGATATTTTCTCTTTTCAGCATTACTTAAAATACCTGAAGACAGCTATGATTTTTCTTTTATGTCTTTGCTGCAGTTTAAATAGATATTCCCAATCATTCAATCTTTTCTCTTGAATAATTTTTTTCAATAGTCATCATCCTCTTTGTTTGCCACTCTCCAGCTGGTACAAATTTTAACTCTCGTGCAACATACAAATATTAGCATGAAATCTTTGCCCTGTTTTTGCCCTTTACCTCCCAGGCTTCTTTTGAAACTTATTTGTGAGACGGCTGTTCCCATACTGGTTTCATGTTGCAGATTATTTCTGCCTAAGTGCTGTACCTTGTATTTCATCCAATTTTTAGGCCACTTCTCCCATTTGTCAAGATAATTTTGAACTTTAATCCTGCTCCATCCTTGTGATGTCTCTCAGTTTCATGACATCGGCAAATTTAATAAGCATCTTTTCCATTTCAATTCAATTTCAATTCAATTTGTTAATAAAAACATTGAACAGAACTAGACCCTTGACAGAACCCTGTCTATTCCCACCTGACCCTTCCTTCTTTTTGACAGTGAAATATTGCCAAGGACTCCATGGGTACTGTTAGCAAAGCTGTCTAACACCCACCTGGTAGTTTTCATCTGGACTATGACTCCAAAATTTTCTTATGAGACTGTCACAAGAGATAATTTCAAATGCCCTACAAAAGTCATTATACGACATCTATTGCTTTTCCCCTTTTCACAGTTCCTGCAGTTCTGTCATGGAAGGAAATTAGGCAGGTTTGACATGATTTACTGTTGACAATTCAGTGCTGTCTGTTATTTATCTACTTGTTATGTTCTACATGCTTAGAGGTAGGTTTGATTCCTTGGTAAAATCTTTTTCCGGGAATTGATATTACACTAGAAGTTGTATGATTCAGTGACTTCTGTGTTTCTTATGAGTAGTCACAAAATGTATTCTTCTTCAGGTCTTCCAACATTTTGTGTATGCTTCCCAGTTTCACAGAAAGTAACCCTCAAATGCAAAGGCAGTTGTGTTTTGGCACATCGTACTTGTTGGCTCTTGTTATACCTTATCTTCCACCTCTAATCACACCCAGTGCAGAGTTTACCATTTTTATGGCAACGATAAAAAGTTACTATTGGTAACCAGAGGCTACCATTCCGTTTTCTGCTCTACTTTTTGTTGGAGATACCCTGATAGATTATCGCTTCCTTAGATTATGCCAGAAAGCCAGTTAAATGATTATTATCTTTTATTTCTAGTAAAATAAGCTGGGAGAGCTCATTTTCATCTTCAGTTGAAGCTCTTTAAGACAACCTGGCTCATTTGGCTAAAATGAGTTAGAAGACACATCACGAAGTGAAGGAGAAAGTGATTAGCAGCTGGGAACAGGATTGGGGTCATTACCTCTGCAAGCAACACAGCTGGAGAGGGAAGAAGGCATGTGTTCTGGCTTCAATTTTCTTCTAGCTGAGAAAATCTAGCATTTCAAGAGATATTAGCATTGAACACTGGACTTTTTCACAATCTTATTTTCCAAAACATCTTGTAGTCAGCTAATACATCCAGTTCTTTCTTTTCCCCTGCTGCTTCTATATAATCAGCTATTGAAAGCAGGGGAAATTTCACAGCTTTTGCCTCTACTGAATAATGTTATTTCTTCTCATTTGTCTGCATCTCCAATTTATGTCTCAAGACAATAAATTTCATTCATTGTATTCTCACAACTAGTACATCCAATTATTTTTCTAAATGTATGCAACTACCATTAGTACATTCTTATGGTTTAAATGGACATCAATAAATGCATTAAATACAATTTGGCCTAAGTCAAGTACTTCAGGAATTTCACCACAATGGGAGACCTGTAGTTTCCTTCAGCACAGTCAGCCACAATCTCCCCTTCAGGTACTGATTTACCCCTATCACATTTTTTTTAGTAATCCTATAATCTCCAGTTTTATTCATAATTTATGAGTAAAGCTCAAGGACATGTCTTTTAGGAATGATGCAGAGAATGTTTTCCTGATGTGCATGTGAGACTCTGTGAGGAGCTTGAAAAGGCTGGAGGCCAAAAACCAAGGCAGATCTATTTTTCTGACAAAGGCAAAGTGCTGTAGAAGTAATTTTTTAGTGACTCCTCCAACATCCTCATTTATCCTTAGATCCTATTCTCCCTGGCATTAATTGCAGGACTTTTGCTGAACTTCAAAGGGAAAAGAATCAGAATATCAAACAGGCAAAATCTCCCACAAACTGAAACTCTGCATAGGAGCAGCTCTAGCACAAATCATTGGGAAAATACTGAAGACACTTATGTAAGCCTCAAAGTCAATAAAGGTAAAAATTTGAGCCACGAACAGCTTTTCAAGGAAAGGTATAGAGCACTTGAAATCAGAACCTGATGAGTAATTAAAGACATTGTAAGCTGCAGTTCCTGATATAGGTTGGAGGGTCCCTTTATTACGATGTCTCATTTATTTGACTAATCCTACAAATTTATACTCCATGGTGACAAGCACAGAAATTCAGATATTATTTAATCCTCTTTGTCTCATTGTAAATACAACTTTTCCTAGAGAATTGTGTTTTAGGAAAAAGCTTTCAGTGACTTTCAGGCAGCAGTAAGAGATTAAAAAAAAAAATCCATTCTTGGCCAGTTCTTTTTACAGTGGTGGTTTCTATTCTTCAAAAGTTTTAACATCCATGAACAAAATACTCTGTGAAAATACACGCAAGACCCTTTCCATGTTGGGTGGTAACACCATTCCGAGGTTCCACTTACACCTCTTCGCTTGAGGGATGGCCCTTCACACAGCCCTATGTGAAAAGGACCTAAGCACAGCTTTTCAGCGATGTGTATGTGACACAGCCATTTTTCACAAGAAATTTTGAGAATTCACAGATGTAAATCCATCTAAAAGAAGAAATATAGTCACAATAATACCCTACTTAATGTGAAACCAGAAAATAAGGTTGTGGTAAATATTCCGGAGATGGAAAACTATAAACAGAAAAATTATTGTGTCATGGTTATTCCAGAAAGCACGAGTAGATAATTGATTTGGGTTATGTATATAACCTAGCAAGACCTTTCCTTATCAGGTAAGTTTTCAAGTTATCTGGCCACCAGATCCCTGAACCTTTAGCACTTTCATTGTGATGCTTTCTTACATTCACACACCATTGTCAACTCTAATAATATCTAATAAATATAGTTAAGGTTATGAACTAAATCTAAGCTTCATGAACTGAAGCTAAGCCAATTTTTGTGCTGCTACTTTGTTGGCATGCAATCTAAACATTTCCCTTGGTTTTGGCTCCTGCTTTTAAACTGGATGGTATTCAGACTAACTCTCAGTTAGAAGATGTTTTCTTTAAGACTGGAGGGGCCAGCCAGCCACAGTCAGTGGAATCAGAGGTCAGCACAAGAGCTATTGTTTCTGGCTATGATGTATTTTTTCTCCTTGGTATAAAGATTTGCTTTGCATAAAGCTAATTCTTCGCAATGGGTTCCTTCAGAAATATTTTGCCAAGAAATTAACTGCATGTATCATTAATGAAGTCAGTGTTTCTGCATCACTGTTCATAGAAAATATTCACGCAAATAAGGCAATAAACCCAGGAGATTCTATCAGAGACAATGTGCCTAAGTACCCTTCTCCAGACAGAAAAAGCTATTAAAAATATTGTTGCCCTTCACAAATTTGTCTAAATTTTGTAGTTTGTTTTTCAGTGATTTTATGTTACTTTTCTCTATATCTTAATCTTTAGAAGTATATTTTTCATGATGTGTACCTGGGTCAGGCTGAAAGAAGCTGGAAACCTTTGAAAGAAATTGTTCAGTCTACTCAGAGAGTGACATGAGGAACAATGAGTTTTGCACATTACCTTTCTGGTCATTAAGCTTGTTTATTTTCTTTGAGAAACTAATGGAGCCATAAAACAAGTGATGAACATCTGATTTTCACCATTCACAAGAAGAACAGCTCTTGGTTAACCAAGTCATGAGCCTTTGAAGAAGTCTCAGTTTATCTATACCACACAGAAACCCATTGAAAGTTTACAGCAAAGTTTAGCATACACTGAGCATACTCCAGTTGCTGACAGTTGTGGGGTGTGCGTTCATGTTATGTGGAAAATCTTGCAGTAGGCCACAAGTGTTGGATATACACATCTTTTCTCCCTCTCTTACTCTCACCAATTACAGAGATCTCTTTCCTGACAATTGTCTTGCTTTCAGTAGCCTATCTGTTTTCAGAGCTAAATTATTTAAAGAAGACCATTGCTGCCAGATTTCCTTTTTAATACAAGGCAAATCCTTTCAGTACTCACCAACTAATTGTGACTTTTTTTTCCTGTGGTAGAATTACCCAGGAACAGCTACAATGCTTTAAACACATATCGTAATCTGAAATATGTACAAATTGTAATTCCAAGTTCTTTTTCAACATCCTCAGGGACACATGGAGTTGTTGCATGCATGTGGGTGCACTTAACATTGGCTGAAACCATCTTAACAACCGAGCTACAATAGTCTAGAATCTTAAGTGAATGTTGTTTTTCATTCCTCCGTGTCTCAGTTCCTTGCAAATGAGGCAGAGCTGATGCTGACCCTTTCATTTCGGGTTATGAAGATAAGTTCTTCATTAGTGCTTTGAAAAATACCAGGTGCTGTGGTGTGAGCAACAAAGAAGCAACAAGAAATAAACCTGTAATTCTGGATGCAGAATTTGTGTGAGTCACTGAGAAATTCAGATAGCAGTACTATTTATTTGTTGACTCCCTTCTTAAAGACTATTAAGATATACAGGATTAAACTGCACAGGCATTTTCTTATTTTTTGAAGTGTGAAGGAGTGTTTCATTCTGGCAATGTTAGCCACAGCACATTAAAAATCCTTTTCAGTCAACTTACCTTTGCAAAGAAAGCAAGAGGCTGACAGGAAGTGTATCTTTGCGTCTTGTCCTGGCAAGGTGCTGGCACTAAGCCAGAGCATGCACTGAGAGCCAGGCACTCAGAGGCACTCCTTAGGGTATATGGAGGCTGTGACAGCAGGGAATTGAACTCAACCACTTCAAAAGCCTCTTCCATGCCTATGATATCAATCTAGACATAAGCACTTTTATCCACAAAGCAATAAGAGACTCAACAGTAGCAAAATATTTGCTTCTGATTTTGGACACAAGAAGCCGGGACTAATCAGTTTCTTCACACACAGTTGCAAAAGATGGAGTTTTGCAGATGCCTTCACAGAGACAAACTCAGTACATTCTTCTTTTGAACAGCTGCAGTGTAGTTTTATGATAAGCAATAAAATCAAACCCATGATGGCTAGTAAATTACTTTGAGGTATTTTTATCTGATAGTTTTCTTATACTGAAATTGCTGTCTAACAGTAGCCAGTGCTGCAAACCAATACACAATTATTTTAAGGGTGTGATTTCAAGGAACATATTTTGCTTGGCCTCCCTGGAGATATGCAGTAAAAATTTCACTTTAACATTCCAGTTATCTTCATATGGGCTATAAGGAAATAATTAAAACAAGCAGTTGCCAAGGAAGTATGGCAAACTTACAGAAATATGTGCATCCCATTGTATACATCTGAACTAATAATTATGATGTCTTATTAGCTGCATATTGACAATAAGCTTGGTGCTTTGCCATTTATATTCTGCTGTTGCTAGGGCTGAAATGAACACCAGACAACTGCAAGTTTTCAGGAAAGAATAACTGTTGGGTTTTGCCTAGAAAATTGCCCAGTGCTAATTTTAACATAAAAAGCAATCAATAATTGCAAGAGGAAATCAGGAAGACCTCAGCAAGATCCTATCTCACTCTTGTCATGTCAATACAAAACTTTCTATCCATGTACTTAAAGTAAAATCAAACAAGCAGTAATTTTTGCTAGAAGTAGGATTTCTTGCCTTTTAAAGCTGAGTTCTGTCGGAATAAATTATAAGACACAAATAAAACTTTTGAGTTATTTTTATTCTTATCAGAAAGTATCCAGAGCATCATCATTCATCACCAGAACAGAGTGTAAAATGTATTACCTTCTCTAGGCACACCCTGAGTAAAGTGAAGAGTAAATGAGACCACACTTTACAGATGCCCATCTCCTTCCATTTGTTACAGCAGGTGTTGCAGTGCCAAGTCCATCCGTCTGAAATAAGGAACAAGTGCAAAGAGAATTCATGATTACAGAAAAACTAACTGCCACAGAACTGAGATATTTCAGCAATGGAATGTAATGACTATTTATATCACCAGTTTTGGGAAAATTCAGAAATGTACTTGAACGTTGCAAATCCATCTCTTTTTGTCTACTATGTGCATATGTATTTGCACACACAGAGACACATACTTCTGGTTGCAATAAAAGCTACCTTGGCTCTCTATATTTTTTATTCCACAACTGTTGAATGAAAAAATATAAATTAAATAATTGAGGGATTACTTTAAACAATTCGACTCCCACCTCTATTTGAATTTTAAGATGCCAGCATAGTCGCTTATTTTTTCACCTTGGACCTCATGAATCCTGTAGTTCTAGCTTCATGCAGACCCTGTCCATGATAAAAATCCGTCTGTTCCAGGACCCAGCCTGTAACACAGTCATCTGGGCACTCTCCTAGAAGTTCATTTCACCCCTGGAACAGCACTGGAACCCAATTCTTGTACTTAATAGGCAGACACTTCTGGCAAAAGTCACCACTCTATTAGGTAAAGCTTAAAGCAGACAGAGTCCTGAAATCTCAGAGCATCTCTGGCAGAGTCCTCTCAGGATGTACGAATAGAGAAGCCTGTTTCTGGTGCCCATGTTTCCATGCAGTACACATGTCTAGATTGAATTCAGACTTGACCTATGCAAGTTAAGTCACATCAGGATTTTTTGGGGGACCTAAAATATTGGCACTTTGGGTATCCCCACCTCTCAATCAAATCAGTTTTACCTCCCTAGATGGCTTCTACAAACAAATTCCCATCAGTGCACCCTTATCCACTTGCTTGGTACTTCATGCTTTAGGAGTTTTGTAAACTGTGGCACTGTACGGTTGCACTGTACTGTGGCACTGAGGTATCTCAGTCACAATGCCTTGCATATGGAGTGGCTGTCCAAACCAGACATTGGGAAAGAAGGGTATAAGGAAAATGCAGTCTTTCTGCCAGACTTTAATGCCTGCTGAAGAAATACCCTGAGAAGTAAGTGTCTGCAAAACTGGGATTCACAGCCTGGCATTATCTTCATGCTGTACAATTGCCACTGTAGCTCTGAGCACACTTATCAGTCATTGGGTGCTAATGGTTATACAGCCTCTCCATTCAGACTGGCACTGTGTCTAATCATCAACATGAAAATGCCAAGGGCTTTGAATCCCTCCTGTAGAGAGCACAGGATAAGAACTCCACTCCAACTTTTCCTTCTCTTCCCTACCCCTGAGATTTCCCACATTAATTAATTGTATTTTTGTCATGCTACATCACCAACACTCAGAGATGAAGTAGGTGAATTGAATAAATGGCTTAGAACCAAGTGCCACTGGTTTGAAAATAGCCCAAGTTTGAATCAGTCCTTCACTGCAAACACAGGACTAACAGCAAGATGATCTGGTGCTTGAACAAGTCCACCTAATGACTCTCTCGTGAAAGAGAGTCATTTAACTAGAGATGCACCTAGGTGTCATCAGCTCAGGCCACACTCCAGGAGTGTTCCTGCACTATTCACTGATCTCAGAAAGCGGTCTCTGAAGAGTTATGAACTTTCTTTCCTCAGCTACTGAGATTTAGGCTTCACCCCATATTGCAGGCAAAATCTTGGCATAAGCTATTCATGCTTCCTGCAATCCTCAGCTGGCCAGTGATTACTGATGTACCTTGATGTGATGTCTTCAGTGCCTAAGAAATTCCAAGTGGCACCAAATACAGCCATGTATCTCCTAGCAACAGAGGTCATCATGAACACATCAAGCTCATTTTCCAGTGGTGTCCTTCAGAAGAAGGCTGTGGAGCACAGATTTTCTATGAATCTTTGCAGCAGAGCTTATGGGCAGAAAAACACACCCTGACACTGATTAATCTACATGTTAGAGCACATCACTCTGCAGACATCCCAGTTCTGGCACCATGGCGGGGCAATCATATTCATGTGGCAGAGCATCTAGATGAAAGAGCCTTACCTTGCATATCAGGCCTCCCCCACTGATCTAGTGCTTTCTGTGCAGAAGGAGAAACAGACTAAGTGAAGTCCACATAGAAATACCTTTACAGTAGATGTATTTTCTTTAATAATTTTTGCCAAATGGGGTATGTACCAGATGCCAGATTGTCAGATCTGGTCCCTCATGAGAATAAGTTTGGTGCTCATTCTATAAAATCCATACTGAAGGTTCAAGGTCTTGGCCCTACAGGTTTTTTTATATGGCCTATGCCCAAGATAGCAGAACAAAAATCTACAGCTCAGAAATGAAAAGCATCAGTGACAGCTCTAGTCTTCCATCATAACAGAGCTCTCTATTGCAGCAGTAAAACTCAGATATGCAGGTGACATGAATTTCTTAGAGGCTGATCCAAAAATGCTCTCCTTGCTCTCCCTACCCTGTACCCACACCCTCCAGAAAAATATGCCATCACAAATTTCCTCTGCTACTGCCCCCAGTGCAGACTGTATTTCTTTTACCTTGCCCTCTCTAACAAATATGTCACAAGATGTGCATTTTAAAAAATAATGATGGAAGAAAGGCTAAAACTCTAGGAAAGCAAGAGTCCTTACTTTCTACTATTATTGTGCTGCTCCCTTGGAAGAGGAGAACGCAACATAACTGTATGTGGCAGATGCATAGTCACAGTAGTGAATACTTCTCTGAACGGTGTTCAGGCACTCTGAGAGTAAGAAATAAGTTCATAAATCTACATTGAATAGGATAGGATAGGATAGGAT
>QWTY01001408.1:0-28909 GCA_008033365.1 Pseudorectes ferrugineus | reverse complement strand
ATAGCATAGCATAACATAGCATAGCAGAGCATAGTTTGCAAGTCTTTAACTTTCTTGCTTATTCTTTGTGTTGCCATCTCCATTCTCAAGCAACACTATTCTTTTCAGAGAAATGCAACTCTGCATGTGTTGAGAATCATGTTTGTTCACACCAGTTCCATTATGCACTGTTTGCCAGTAATCAACTTATTTCTTCTGTAAAGGTGCTTTTGAATGCCTTTGAAGCTTTGAAACTACAGAATGCCTTCTAACTGAAGGCATTCTGTAGCATAAATTTCCATGAAACTTTAGAACAAACACAGATAAGACAGCAACCAATGTTCAGGCCACTAACTGTTTGACATCTGTGACTCTTGCACTGAAAAAAAATGTTATTCAGTCTGGAAGAACCAAAATGTATCCCACAGAAATTTGGTGTTTATGTATCCTCACGTAAATAAACCTTGCATGTTGGAATCTGTGAGAAGCTGTTTTGAAGAGTTATTGATATACCTCTTTATTTTCTGTCGCCCTTTTTGGATTTAATTTCGAGCTTAGAACAATTTCTTTTTAAACTCTCAGAATTCATCATGTGCCCTTTGCTGTCTGAGCAGAGCTGAGCCCACCTGAGCACAAACCCTGAGCCTGCCATGCTTGGCATGCAGCTCTGGACTCCATACTGCTAATGTCTTCTTAATGTGCTTCTACTTGGGCACACTTTGGAGCACTGCTGGTTCTGCACATTTTCTATCTTGAGAAAAGAATAATTGTGTTATTGCTTTAACTGAAATAGAAATATTAATTTTTTTATTTTATGTTCTCAGACATAATTTCTTAACAAGCCAACCCTCAAAGAATTTAGGACATAATTTGAGAAGTTTTCTTTAAATGGTATCTCATTAAGTATCTCCTGAAGCTTTTTGTTAAACAATGATGTTTCTCCAGTATTTTTATAGTCGTACGTATACAAATGTATAGACACACTTCTTTTAAACTGAAATAGATTTTAAGATGTTCCTGCAAGACATACACCGCCTTAGTATGTTTATTTCTTACTAGTTCTCCTGCATCATATTTAACCCAGAAAGGACATATTTTACTTTAAAAAACATGTCCAGGAAATTTACATTTATATATATCTTCCTTTTAGCTATTTTCTTAGCAACATGCCAGAAAATACTTTCAAAAAGTATTTTAGGCACTGCATACACAAAGCTGTCAGCTAACTCTCTTTGGAGAGCAGCATCCACATATTTTTACTATCTGAGAGTGTCAGCTCTATTTAAAGAAGTCATTCTCCGATCCCATCCAAGGAGATGAAAGAGAGGTGACAGTAGGTAGTACTAGCAAGAAAAATACTTAGGGAGCAAAAAATATTAGATCAGTTTAGATTAGATTAGATTCCATATAGTGTGAAGTCCTATGAGTAGTGGCTGAGGGAGCTGGGGTTGTTCATCCTGGAGAAAAGGAGGCTCAGGGGAGACCTTATTGCTCTCTACAGCTCCCTGAAAGGAGGCTGTAGCCAGGTGGGGGTCAATCTCTTCTCTCAGGCACCTGGTGACAGGACAAGAGGAAATGGCCTCAAGTTGCACCAGGAGAGGTTCAGGTTGGACATTGGGAAGAATTTCTTCACTGAAAGGGTGGGAGCATTGGAAGAGACTGACCAGGGAGGTGATGGAGCCACCATCCCTGGAAGTGTTCAAGAAGCAACTGAACATGGCACTTAGTGCTGTGGTTTTGTTAACAGAGTGGTGGTACTCTCAAAGGTTGGGCTCAATTATCATGGAGGTTTTTCCAACAATAATGATTCTATGATAAAGCACTGAAGAAACTGAGAAGCACCCGGATGGGTAGCAGTAATATGGGAAAGGAGGGAGGAGGAGAAGAAGGGAAAGGAAAGCTGTAAAGAGAAGGAAATTCAGAAACATAAATTAAATTGAGAAGAATTTATTGGACAGTGCTGAAAATTTTACCACAAAAATAATTATTAAGAAAAATTTTTTTATAAATTATTCCTACAGAAAATGTGACTAGTGAACAGGAATAGGGTAAAAAAAGTGTTTGCAGGAGCCTTACTAAAGGGCAGTGTTTGTGGCTGGTGTTTGAAATTGCAGTGAGCATGCTTTGTAAACTACTGGAAACTATGAGTCCATGCTGCTCTGACTTCATGCGGCACACACATGAAGTGTGAATGCTTTCCCATATTAGATGAGAAAGGAGTGGCACCTCAGTCCAAGCCTGACTTGACATCCCTTTAGGATAGCACATATCACCTTCATTTCCTCTTTGAAAAGGTGACAGTTATGCATTTCTGCCTTAGGAGCACTGTGGTCCAATTCTTTCTCTGCCTGTGAACAGACCTGCCAGGCATCTGGGCATAAAGGAAAGAATTCGCTGTCCTTTTTTAAGCCAGTCAGGAGCTGTTAACTCCAAATTGGCTGATTGTCTTATCTCTGGCTTCAGGATGAACCTATCTAAGTGTCAGAATCTTAAGCTCTTGAGAGAACTATCGATTGAATCTTTACAGTCAAAAGTCTTTAAATCACTCAAAATGCAAGAGGGGTTTAGAGACTTCTCAGGTAAAAACCAGAGCTCTGTATTGCTGTGAAAGCTCTTTTAAGTGCAACCTCAATTTCTGTTCAAAAAGGTTCAAAACCAGAATGCCCCAAAAATAATGTTTACTGGGAATTTTCATCTCCTATATTGTTTTGGTATTAAACAATGTTGGGCACACCATGTAAATCATTAAGAATCTATCCACTGAATTTTGACATTGTTCATTAAACACATAATTTGTGTAATAGCATTTCATTAATTATAGAGCTCCTGAATAATGAAAATAATACATTAACTGGATAACAGCAAAAGTAGGCAAATAGTATTAAGCAATTCCTGTAATAATTCAGCATAACAATGTTTTCTGGAATGAAACACTATAGGCAAGTATTAACAGTTTACATGTGTGAAATTATTAGCTCTTTCAATTTAACTCTCTCGGCCTTTATAAAGTGGTGTCGTGCAAGGTAAGACCAAAGACAACAGAGCACTCCACTTTCACCATATGCAGAACATTGATCTAGACTTCTGTGATTAAAATCCTATTAATATAAAGTAGCTCTGCTTAATATACACGGACGTATATATTTTGATAAATGATTCCTAGATATACTAAAAGCCTACTGAAAACTGCTTTGAAATTTTAATTTAGGAAAAGGAATAACTTTTCCTACATTTAGAAATGCCACATTAATTTTTATTATCTACAATAATTAAATTCAAACATTTTAAGTAACTCACAGTAGTGTTTTTAGAAATTTTTTCTTTAACAACAATCATAACTAAGTGACTTTGTTTTGGAGTGGTAGAGCAACAACCCCATTTCTTTTTTAATATGGAAAAAATTGTCAGGGTTTTTTTTTGTCTGGCTACATATGGCATACTTTTATAACTAGAAAAATCCATTACACTCTTCATAATACTAATTAAAAAGGAAAAAAAAGTACTTATTCAAAAAGTCCGTTATATTAGTGGCCAGTGAAAAATTAATTTTATGTTATGTATACCTTTAAAATTTGTGAAGCATTTATTTTCAGGAGCAACTTTGCACCCTGGGAAAGTCTCAAGGGAAAGTAAATGACCATATCTCCCACTGGTTATGCTCAAATGGTGCAATATTTGGCCAGATTCACATGCAAGATTAAATAGTTGGATTGAACTGGTGGCAAGTGAGAGTTTGCAGCACCTTATCTATATATACCATCAGAGTACACAGGCTTGTAATGTTTCACATTCTTCTTTCTGTTCTTCCCAAAGTATGCTACTGTTTACTGTTTATGTGACAATTCCTTCTACGTGATCTCAATGTATTCTATAATGTTCTTTTGAGACTGCAGCTGAGGACTTCCCAGCTGTAAGAGCTGAGGTGAAGTGCTTTATGAAGTACTTCGCAACTTATGCCTATATAGGTCAATGGAAGCAGCCTTTCATGTTAACCAAACCCTCAGTCTTACAGGTTTTCTTTTTTTCCCAAAGACTTACACAATACAGCTAACGCCATTGAACTCAGTATATCTGTCTCAAAAGGAATAAGGTGATAATCCCACTTACTGAACCCTGAAGACAATTTCCTTGTAATTCTCTATGCCACAAATTTTATATCCTTTTTATGCAACCCTGATCATACCAGATAAATGTTATGGTCCACTCTCAAAATTTTTTGCCATGTTTCTCCCATATTTTATTGCACCTTGTTGCTTCCATATTTTATTCATTGAAGTTTGAATGTTACTTGATTTGGATATGCACAGGATAAAACTTTTCATTTTAATAGTTCTTATAATTAGGCCTTTGCTTTTAGTTATAGTATAAGCCATCATTTTCAGAGATGGACCTTGTTTAATTTCTTTTTCTTTTTGCAGTCAAAGGTTGGAAATGGAAAGTACTAATAGGCAGAAGTGATGTAAGTGGTCTGTGATGTATGGAAGAGCTTCAGAACCAGCAAATGCAGGAGGAAATGTCAGATCTGGTCAGGTGCGAAATATAAAATTCAAATGTGATACTGAATGGGGAGCAGAGGCCAAGCAGGTGAAAAACTGAAACTAGTAATCAGTATGGGGATCATTTTTGGGAGATGTTTCTTGTTAGAACCTGGAAAACAGTAGAAAAATAGTTGCAGGTGAAAACACTGCAACAGTGACATTTTGCATGGCAGTGAGGCAGAACTGTGTGAACAGAGGGCTCCTGTCTAAGACAATACGGCTCCCAAGGGGATAAGAAAGCACTTTGTAATAAAGCAAAATTTTCCTAGAAGGTTTCTGCCTTATTCATTCCTGGAGTAGAAGGGATGGGACACAAGAAAACTGACCACGGGACACAAGAAAACTGACCACAGGACAGTCAGTTACATCATGCCAGGTGATCCAGAATAGCTTCACACATGAATGCTCTTAATCTTCAGGTAATAGTAGGCAGTGAGACTTTGTGAGTTCAACCTCTCAGGCAGCAGAAGGTGTCTGAAATGCCTTCTTGGCAGAATTTAGGAGGAATGCAGGACAACCCTGCCGACCTTTCTTAGACACCTGAGATGACCGCAGGCACAAAAGGCTTCAAGGATATGTTCTGCAAAGGATTCAAGTCTGCAAAGACAGGATTCAAAAGGCCTTACTAGAGCCCTTTGAGATCCAAAAATGACATGTCCCTGGGACTAATTATGTTGGTTTTTTGACATATATTCCTTCTAATTCTCTCCTTCTTGATATATGAGTCCTGTATTAAGAATTCTTTAGACTCCTGCCAGGCATTCCCATACATATTCTGTTAAAACATAACCTATATGGTAATTTGAGGCACTGAAGCCCTTGCTTCCCATCTCTAGGTGTCAGGTGGGCGAATTCTTGAGGTGAACATGCTAAATACCTGATTGAGAGAATCGACTACGCGTGTAAGCTCAATAGAGGTTTAACAGAGAAGTCTTGCTGAACCTCCAAGGCAGCCACCTTCAATTTCAGACATACCCAACCATGTCTTTGTACTATCTAGCTGGTCAGCACGGACCTCCTAACCCTCAGTGTCCTGACATATGTAAGCTCCTGTCAAAAACACGGTCTTCCATTGAATGCAAATTGACCTGGGAGTATAATTCAACTGTATGAACTTCACTGTGGCCATGGGATGTTAACTCTTGGATGTTACAGAGTTGAGCATTGCATATCCTGAGAGTTTTTGCCTCTGTGTGTCGTCTTGTACAGGGTATTAAGAAGATGCACCAATTCATTTTTATGAGTAATTCAGATACTTCAGTGAGGAGCACGACAGAAATACTAATGAGGAAATTAATTATTCTACATGGATAAGAAAATTAGATGTGTTAAGCAAAGATGACATGTGCTCGCTCACTTACCAGCAGTGAGAATACCAAATATTGATTAGCTGCTCATTAAACCTGCACCATTCATTCTGACAGATGCCTCTCTGAACCGAATCAGTCCTGTTCCTGCCATTATTCATCCCATCATGCTGTAGGCACTTAATTGAGGTGCCTCTACTTTCCACTTTTTCTGAGGTCAGTGGGATGAAAGAGACCACCCCAGGGACCATTCAGCTCCTGCAGTGGCAGAATCAGATGTAAAAGTTACCCGCCTCCTGACAGGCTATCAGCAGAATGTTGAATAACTACTCTTGAGTCTTAGGTATTTCAGTAAGTATCTAATTTAGGTAGACTACATCAGGGCATATGTCACTGTGCAATTAAGAACTATAAGACAAAGGTACATCGAAAGACAGTTTAGATTACATTGAAAATCTCAATTCAGGCTTTTCTTAATTTTATGTTCTTCACTGTGTCTCACAGAAAATGTTATTTTAGTATTGCAGATTTTTATCAGCATTTTAGGGCTAATGTCAACTTTTCTGACTGTTTTGTTTCGTTGCTGCCTTAGCAAGACAATCAGCAAAAAATCAAGGTGAGTTTGACCAGCAAGTCAAGGAAGGTGATTCTCCTCCTCTACTCTGCTCTCATGAGACCCCACCTGGAATGCTGCATCCAGCTCTTAGGCTCCAAACACAAGAAGTATGTGCTGAAGAGAGTCAGATGAGATCCACAAGATTAGAGAGGTATGGAGCATCTCTCCTATGAAGACAGGCTGAGAGAGTTGGGGTTGTTCAGACTGAAGACAAGAAGGCTCCAGGGATACCTTCCTGCAGCCTTCCAGTATCTAAAGGGAGCTTACAAGAAAGCTGGAGAGGGACTTTTGACAAGTGCATGGAGTGATAGGACAAGAGGTAATGGCCTTAATCTGAAGGAAGGTAGATTTTGATTCAGTATTAGGAAAAAATTCTTTCCTGCCAGTGATGAGGCACTGAAATTATGGATGCCCCATCCCTAGAGGTGTTCAAGGACAGGTCGGATGGATTGTTGAGCAACCTGGCCTAGTGGAAGGTATATCTGCTCATGTCAGGAGGGCTGCAACTAGATGACCTTTCAGGTCCCTTCCAACTCAAACCATTCTATGATTCTGTGATTCTATAATACATTCCTTTCAACCTGGTCATCGAGTCCAGCAGGCTTTCATGCCTGTTAACATTTGTTGTACACAGCTTTTCATTTCTATGCCCCACATGCTCCCTTTTTCCCATATCACTAAATCTCCTTTTATTTTGTTAATGTACATATTTTACTTTCAAACTCATATAGAATTTTTTTTTTTTTTTTTGCAATGCCAGGTATCACAGACCAAAATTTTTTTGATTTTCATTCTGATTTGAACCCCTTTGTATTCCTTTTTTCCTGTCTCTTTTCAGTGCTCTGCCTATTTGAGTCAGTATATTGAACAGATCTTGAAACAGTTCCCAATAATGGATAATTGTACAATGTAAGAACGGATGTTCATGTCCCATCCCTCCCCCCTTTTTAGTTTGTCATTAGCTTGAAAACAGCATTTAGTCAATAGATCGATAGAAATAAAATTAAACTTTTGAGATTTCTTGTTGAACCAGAGAATGTAGAAGACTCTACCAAAGCACCACAGAAGGTGTTATTAGGCTGCTCCTGTTTGGACCATCCCTCACTCTTGCAAGTGATCATGATGGTTGTTGCCTTGGCTTTCTGCCTCAGTAATCAGGAAAGAAAAATTAGACCCTTCTGGAGAGCAGCTCAGACCATCCAAGATCTGGACCACTCTTTGGAGATGTTCCTCTTCCTTTCTCTTCAGTAACTGTTACAAAAGCTGTGGGTAGACAGTGTCCTAAATTGAGCACCTCAGTCACCTGCCTAAAGTTCAGTATGAATGCACTAAAAGCAAGAGTCTACTCTCATTGCATTGAAATTCCTTACTCTTTCTTGTTCTCAAATCAAAACCATCAGAAAGCATAGTAGTGGGGCTTTTATCTCACTGCTTGACAGATCACAGAGAAAATGCCTGGAACTATATAAGGAAGACACTGATGTTATTGCATAAGATTTAATTCTATGGATCTTTCTAACCACTTACCTAAGCAAATCAGATATGACACAGGAAAGAAAGCCATTCTTGAAGGCAATGCTAAAACTGTTCCTTGTTGCTAGTGCTGATGTCCAAGCAAATTAAGCTTATAAAGTATTTAGTAGTGCCTTCTTTAAAAAAGGATGAGATTATTCAGAGCAACTGTTTATGAATATATATATATAATATACATTTTGGAAAAAATAAAGGTTTTGGGGTTTCTGAGTACAACAAAGCCTGTAGAAAACTGTTTAGAGGGTATATTATTTCATGTCCATTTACTTCTAGTTTCTTTGTACCTTTCACAGGAGCATTTGATACAGGTCTTGTAGATAAGATGATGATGGTCTAGAAGGAAGTTGCTTGTGATTCAGCTTGATAATTCCTATGACTCAGAAATTTATAAACTCATTAATGCACTACTGATGCTCAAGTACTCATATAAGGTTCAGTTGAATAAAGGCTTCAAGAATAGGACACAAATAAGTAATTTGTTGAAACCAAAATGAAATACTATAAGCGGATTCTGAGCAATAATCAAAATGAAACTCAACACTCAAAAGTTAAGTGCCCATAGACAAATCAAGGAGGTTAGACTTCAATATCTGTAAGAATCTCTCCTGTTTAAGGTAAATAAAGAGTTCCGATTGTTAAGGAATTATGAAACTGAACTCCTGGTATGGCAACTCTTATTGTCAATGAAATAGAAAACTTGGCATATTTATTTACTTTTCATGATCTTACTGAAATTCTGATTCTCTCATTATTAAGTATGTTCAATTGTTAATCCTTGAATTTCTTTTAAAACATATGAGTCATCATTTTCTAAGGTGGAAGAGCAAGAGCAGAGGCTAGCAAAAATAAGCTGTTATACTGCAGATATATGTAATTTGCTGGCTCAACACCTTAGCTAAAATGCGAAATGATACTGTTCCTCTTTTTCATCCTTCTCTCATTGCTCAGTTTGTCACCTTGCTTTGTAAATTACAGTTATAGAAAAATAATCATTAACAAATCTTTCTTGCCAATGACAGACTGCAAAAAATCTCACTTTTTTGAGGTTTGTATATTGTAATATACATACAAACCATGTAGAGATCGTTATACTAGAAGCAACTGATGGCATCTAAGAAATGATTGATTTCTCTTTGTGATTTCTCTTCATGAACTTAAATGCAGAATTTTATAACTGACTTTTATTTTTGTGAATGATTTTTTAAATTGGTGTCATCAAGCTGTAGCTTCTTTTGCTCTGCCTACCTTCTGCAAAGCACAGTTATTTCACAAAGCATTTATTAGCAATTTCACTAAGTCATGCTTTTATCCCCTTGTGCTCACTGTAAACAGTCCAACTGAGTGCTAATCACAGTAAAGAAATTAATCTGATCCAGAAAGGAAAACGGAGAAGCTCCCTAATGTGCTAGACGGAAATGGTAAAAGGAGGAAGTAAAGCACACAGCTATTAATCTTTTTATCTTAAATTGCCTTTAAAAAGCTATTAATTTTTTTTTGTTAGAAACTTCTCTTTACATCATTTTCAGTAGCATTCACAAAGGCTTCAGGGTTTGAGTTTCCCACACTTCCAGTATGTTCCACTAAAAGGATTCTGGGTGCTTATCCTACCAAATAAAAATTTACAGAGAGCCCTTCTTAAAAGGAAAGTTGTAAAGCAAATACTTTTTCCAGAAAATTTTCATTTGAACCAGCTACTAATTTTTTCAATGTGTTAAAGCCAGGAGCTCTTTGTAGAACAACAGTGGAAAGGAAGTAACCACGGCTGTTTTTAGTTATTAATTACCACTTAGCAACAAAAAGGCCCTCCAGTTCATTTTCTACTTGTTTCTGGATGTTTTTTAATTCACTACTCTCTCATTTTGTATAGCTGGATACAATAATGCAGAATTTAATATATATTATATGTCATAGATAAGCAACAATATAGGATGATAAGTCAGGAAATATCCTCTTAGACATGTATGTCATGAAGTGATCCTCAAATACATACTCACTGGCTTTTTCAAGTGTTGTTTAATACCATTCTTACTGTGCTTGTTGACTTCCATGTGCTAGATAAGCTGAATCCACACAAGTCACATGAAAGAGGAACAATGAGGCCAAATCTCCTGCAGGGTGTGTGTCTACCAGAGTTTCTCCACAATGTGCTTCTGAAATATGCATGCATTAAAAGTAGTCATGGTGGAAAGTGCTGAGCTCCTCTCCTTGTCAATGAGCAGAAGCCAACAGTCTTCATTCCAGCACCTGCAAAAACCTCACAAGATCCTGATACTAAACCTAAACAACAACTTCCCCGTGGCAATTTTTATTTGCCACAGAGGCACTTTGAGCTATATCTACTGACATCAAAGTACCTCAGTGAATCACCTCTGGTTCCCTCCAGTGATCAAAACAAGTAACTTGTCGAAGCTCTCCCAGTCCCTGAACAGAAGAAAATTATGAAGCTGTCAAGAGCTCAGAAGAGAAATCATGCCAATTGCTCATGCTTTTTTATCATGAACAGTGTGGTCTTCAAGTGGCTCTGCTGACCACTGCAGTGATAGACAGGTGTAGAAAGAGACATAAGCACAACAATAAAATACCCACAATAGGTGTGACAAATCTTCCAGAGGTTATTACTGCCGTGGCTACAGCTGGGGTTTAGATGACCCATTTGGATTAGATATGCAAGGTTTAAATGGCTTTAATATCACAACTCTAGGCAGAGACCTACTTCCAGGAAGCTTATTGTCTCCAGATTTTTTAATAATAGCTAATAATCTAGTTGTCCTCTTCTTTGGATATATAAAACTATTTATCAGATATATTTTATATAAGATGTGTATTATTAGTTATATATATGTTTTATTAGCTGTATATATATATGTATTTATGTATATGTTACAAATCAGTTCTTATTCTGTTCACCTTTATCCACTGAACAAGGAAAACAGACTATTATCTATGACTACACTGATGTTTGTGAAACTGCTTCTCTGAACAGATAAAGCATTGTGAGTACTAACATTATGTATACATGCAAAAATATAGTTTAGCCTCACAACATCTTCCAAAATTTGAGAGATGCATTTCCACTGACTACTAACTAGGTATTTTCTTCACCTATTATAATGATTTTTGTTATTAGTTATTATACAACCCCATGTGCATATAAAAAGATAATTACATCTGTATGAAGAAAGATAATTTTTAATCGCTCACTTTGTAGACTGGAAGATAATATACAGTTTTTATAGCTTTTATTAAGGAAAAACTCTATGTTTTGTATAATTCTTAAACAATTTGTGTAACCCAGTTAAGGCATTCCCTCCTAACAATAGACTGGATCTTGTTGCAGATGCCTGTATTGCAGCAATTCATGTTCAGAGTTCGTGAGGCAGCAATTGCCTGCTGGAGGCAACTGTCCCTTTGTTAATGTGATGGGGCTAATGAAGACAATGGTAACCTTTAAAATTTTTCAGTTTTCCTGTGATGTGTATAACCTCCTGACACACGTTTGAAAATACCTTGAATATGGCAAAAGCTATCATTATCTGACAGGGGAATGTTTTATGGGTCACCACTGAAACTAACTGATGGAAAATTGTCAGTAGTTTCTTTAAAGCTCCTTTATGCAATTCTTCAGTATTGTGCTATAATCCACTTTTCCATGTGTGTCCTCAACTCATCTATGCTCCTAATATAACAATACCATTCACAGTGTATGACATCTCTCTAAATGATTAATTTTAACAACTTAAAGCACTCCATGTCAGTCATGTGTCCCAAATTAAAGTTAAAAGAAACATGGACTAAATCTCAGGTTAGAGATTACATTATATCAAGAATGATAAAATATCCATACTGTTTTGCTCTGATTCTGCCCATCTTTCAGTCTTAGGAACATTGTCTTTTGAAGCTTGTCCCCTTGGCATTCATTCACTGAATCACTGGCTGGATATGTTAGAAGATCTGGCTCACTGCTTCCTCTCCAGATACAGAACATATCACCTCTGGGATATGTACAGATTCTATTAGAGCAAAGCCTCAGGCCTGACAATATCTCGCTGCAATGATTGTCTCTAGTGAGTGAATAGTTACCCACACAGATTTAATTAACAGCAGCAGTAGAGTATTCACTGTTACAGAACTCTGTGGTAAATTACTAATCAGAACTCCAGGCACACTGGAGGGAATAGAAAGATGAGGAAATTATGAGATCAGTTTTAAACAATATGGAACAGGCATGAGCAACACGAGCATTGTTTATATGCAGTAAATGCAGAGATGGTCTGGGAGTAAAATGCATAGCAGACTATCACTTAGATCTTCTCCAGCGGTTTCCCCAGCTAAATATCTGAGGGGCAGGGGTTGTGTTGTATGCCTGAGGGGGATGGTGATGGACAGAAATCATGTTTACATTAGTGGTTATTTTGACATCAAATGGAGCAAATAATTTTTATTTCGTTATGGGTTTAGCTATCAATGTCTAGCCTTTGCTGAGTTAAAATGTTGGCAACTGCAGATAAAAAATATGTAAGCAGGGCAGAGAAGTAAGCAGCAGTGCTCTGGAGTAGAGATTAATTAAAATTACTTAAATCACAGACTTGGAATTGGAACCTCAGCTCTTTAAGAGATCTGCTGCTTTGGCACATCTGAAATGGGCCCACCTGCCTCGTGCAATCGAGGTCACTGAAACGCTCTGAAAGTGCATTTTCACTTACAGAGTGCCATTGGGACTATATGGTGCAGTTAAGCTCTGAGGATGGAATACCATAGGCTGAGCTCCAGTGGGAGACAACATATTCAGGAACTTGTAAAAGTTTCTGTGCAATTCCATCTGCTGTGAGCAAATGCAAGTCATATAAAACACAATTTTCCAGCTTCTCTGCCTCTAACACTTACCCAAAGTCATTGCAGTGTTGTGAACAAAAACACTCTCACTGGAGCAAGCAGGCTGAAGTTTTGGATCTGTGAAGGCTTTTATGTGAAGTGAAGGAGAGACTGCTTTCAGCACATTCTCAGAGCACAATTTTCTGATGTATATTTTCCCAAACACAGGGAGAATCACTGGAACTTTGAATACCATGAAGGATATGAATGGAAAGTGCTTTCTCTCTCTCTTTCTGTCCCAGATCATACTTTAAAAATATTTTTTTCAGCTTTAAAATACTTCAGGTCAGTTTTCTACAAATGATTCTTTGAACATATACAAAGAAGCATCTCACTTAGAGTTTGGAAAATTTTTATGCTGCAGGCTCTCAGTATCTATGAAATATTGATTAGAGAGGAAAGAAATTCACAGCCCACATGTTGTATTCTGGAAACTAAATTGATCCTTTGCCACTTCAACTACATGTTATATATTCACAATGGGCAAACATTACCTGTTGTGTTCCTACCAGAGCAACAATTTTTAAATTAGTAAAGGAGCATAAAGTTTAGGCTTTCAGTATTACATTCAGCATGGATGTATCATCAATATGGAAAAGACCCTGTTTCTCTTGTCTTTGAATACAGTGACAGATTTACAAGTTGCTATGATTTTGCAGTGTGGTAAGTCAGTCCATCTCCCAGGAACTGACAAGTGTTTTCATTGCTAATGCCTGCTAGAATATAGTAGAGTAATCAGCAGGGTGAGCTAATCTTTGCTTCTATAATCCAAGTGGACAGAGTTAGAAGATTGAATGGTCTCTTTCTTCAGGTGAGTATCTTATTTCAGATCAGTAACCAACTAATCCCCTCTAATTTCATCACTTGCAATCTTACTTTAAGAACTACCACTTCTGTGTCTCTGTCTGCCTGTCTGTCAAACTTTAGGAAGAGAATACAGAATTGGCTCTACTCAAAAAGCAAAAAATTTTATTCACAGTCAGAAACCTTAGTCAGCTCTTCAGCTGATGCCAGACATCAGAAATCCATTAAATCAATGGGATATTTATAAAAAGGGAGTTTAAGAATGTTATTTTTAAAAGTAGTTCAAAATTAGAAGAAGCTGAGGGACACTACTTTTCTAGAAATTGCAAATTACTAGCAAGTCTGTGTCATGACTGATTCTTACTAACCTTAGATTTGCTTAAAATAATGAGAAGCATATTTAAATAGAAGACCAAATAGCAACTTTGGGCAAGAGAAAGAAATTTCACAGAGGAAATAAAAAGCTTTCATAGACAGTTAAACAGCCAGACTTTTACATGCCTTACTTCATACACTATCTAAATAATGCTATAACAGCAAAGTATGCAAATAGATTTGGAGCTTGCGGGTCATTGAACATTTCAAATTCTTCCATTGCCATTTCAGCACAAAGTGCTAAAATCCTTTGTACTGAACCACAGCTAGAATTCCCAGTGCTTGTTGATACCAAAAATATTTATCTTAATCGTGGTGGTTTAATAAACAACTGGCAGCACATCAAAGCAAAACAAAATACTGGATGCTTTATTCAGGACATCTGAAAAGATAATTTTTTAATGCAATTCCTGCATCATTTTCTTAGAACTTTTATTTATGAATGATCCTTTTGGTGCCACTGCATCTGCATTAGAGAAAATAAAAATAAGTGAAATAAAGAGGATACGGGTAAAGCCTGTAGAAATTTTTTATAGAGTTCAAGAAAGTCACACAAAGAAAACAAGAAACTATTACAAGAGTACCACACACAGGCAGATGAAAACAAAGCCATGGAAACAGCAGTACTCATTATGCACTTGGCTGATTGTGCACCCATTCTGTTGTTTTGGAAATGGATGCAATGTATTTGTTCCACTAGGGAGGTTTCTGTTGGTGAATACATAAAATTAAAATGTTTCCAAAAGTATCTAGACTCTTTTTTTCAGTTGTACATGTCGGCCATATTTTTGAATAGTTGTGCTTTATCTCTAAACCAAGTTTCACATTTTGCTGCCAGCTATTATTGCTCTTGTCTCCGACATCTCTGCTGGACTCCCATCTTCCACCCAACCTTTCCTTTATGGCTTACATCTCTAGTACAGCTTGTCATTGATTTCTTACTTTATCTTTACAATAACCAACTCTTTTCGACTTCTGACCCACTTTGCTTTCTTTTCTTTTTTTTTTGAACCAGGAGAGTAAAAAGCCAGCAGGTGGATTTCTCAGTAATTAAAATTTTATCTCTTCATCCATCCAAAGCAGAAATACCACAAGATATACCATACTTATATGCAACAATAATATCTACTGATAAGAATAGTCCCATTGACTTTCTGTTGAAGCTGAAGGACTATTAACATACATGAAGATTGCAAGGTCAGAACCTGACTTGAGTGAGAATCTTCAGTGTTTACAAGACTGCTGCATGCATCAAATACTCCACTTTTGTGGGGAAAAATAATGCAAATCTGTTCTTTATTATTGCATATAAATAAAAGAGAATGTCCATGCCATATCTTATTTTCACTTTATTTTTGCAGATTCAAAGCAAGAAATAAAGTCCAAATCAAATTAATTACTCTGATTTCTTTATTTTCTTTTTTCTTTTTTTCCTATTTAATAATATTCCACATTTACAATAGTCACCATAACCTTCGGTTGAGAATTAGTTAACCTTCATTTTTTCTTTGCTCAGTAAGAATCAGTAGTTTTTCACCAAAGAATCAAGAAAAAAAAAGCCATGATATATTTTGTGTGGTTCACATGTCAGATAGTCTTTTAGGGGACTAATGAATTTAAAGTAAATTAGGAAGGGATTTGGAAGGACTCCCCCAAGACTTTTGTGTGGATGGTGCAGCATAGTAGAAAGATGAAAGCATTCAAATTTCAAATGAAGCACCACAGGTAGAGAGATTCAGCATAAATTTCAAATATATATTCCTTATGTTGGTGTGCTAATTAAACATTTTTTTAAGTGTATTTGGTTTATTACAGGACCCAGTTTAATATGAATATCTATTTAGTGAGTCAGGAACAGGGATTGCATAAGCAATGGCTGCTGTTGTCCAAGAGTTTTCATGACAGCACATTGAATCCAGCTGAAATTTAACTACAGAAGTACAGTGAGGATGGTGTTGCTGAGTTCGAGGAGCTCAGGAACATCAGAGGTGATGCATTTCTGTCTAATGATCTGAGTTACAGGCATTCACAGTTCCAATGTCTCCTGGATTCTGTTAACATCACAAGTTTTGCACTGACAAAAGATGTTCATATTAACTCTCCTGATACAAAAGGAGCAGAGCGAAAGAATACAGCAGTGATAGACTGCAGATAGATATACAACTACAGAAGAAAAGGCATGAAAAAACCACAGACTGAATCCATGTCAGTCTCCAGCAGGCTGAGAAACAACCTGCTCTGGGATGCCTACACAGACGATGGCTGTGCAGCACAAGTTAAAATTAAACTGAAATAAAAAGTAGAAGTAACAAGTACAACCTCTTACCTTGCTCAGCAGAAGAAAAGGTAACATCATATGACAGTAGCCAATTATAACTGTGCAATAAATCTTGGCTATACCCCCAAAAAGGAGCACAGAGACCAGTGGGGGAGCCCAAATAATGCCTTGGGCTGGCTTCTTCCAGAAGCATCACAGAAGCCATCAAGCCATCAAGGGACCATCTCCACAGACCCAGACAGGAGAACAAGGAGAGGAGGGAACCCAAATTGAGGTCTCAGAGGAAGTAACACACTCTCAAGGCCCTTCCCAGGGCTGTTACAGGACAGCTGCAGCCTCATTGTCTAGATATGAAACCCATCAGCATGGGTAAACATCAGAGCAACTTTTGGACTGAGGGGGTATTGCCCAGAGGCATGGGACATGTTGTGTGGTGCAGGGGAAGAACACTTGGGGATTGCACAAGTTTTATCATGGGAAGTTTAAGGGTGGAATTAAAGGTGTGAAAAGAGAGGGATCAAGGTGGCTTGAGGAGGAAGAATAGTGGGAAAATAAAGAAGGAAGTAGGGGCAATTGTGTGTAAATTGTTTGCTGGTTGGTAAACCTGTTTGTCCGTGCCCTGCACCTGATCTGCACAGACTGTCCTGTGTCCTGACTAAATTCCTCTCTACTCTTTTCCAGATGAGGAACTCTCATGTGCCATCTGGGACTGTGGTTGCAGGCAGACCACAGGTTGGAGGTGGAAGTAGCTGCCAAGAGGCCAAGACCCCAGTGGGTGGATGTCAATGCCAGAAACTGGAGTGGGGCCTCAGGTCACAGGGACACAGATGTCCATGGTGCCAACCACTGGAGCAACTGTGTAAATTGAGTGTGTGAGAGTCAGTAAAGGTCAAACCAGGTGAGCCACCAAGTCAGTGTGGTGGTCTGGGAGTCAGGGGGTCTGTAAGAGAAAGAGCATAGGGAGAGGTTGTGGGATGGTTATTTGGGATCCAGGGAGTTTCAGATGGTTCTTTGCGTATGTGTGCATCTGTGGGGCATTTGTACCAGCAGCTAGAGCATGGCTGTGGCCTCAAGGGTTTGTGTGTCCAGGTGACAGCTACTGGGCAGACTGGGAGTGTAAGCCCAGCTGTGGGGGGAACCATATTGTACATAGGCACATACACATACTCCCGGTAGCAGATCTCCATCCTGCTCAGCAGAGAGGGAAGCAGGATGAGGCCATTGCTTTCTGTGCTGTCTGTGTGTAAGTGCTCTGTGTCTGTCTGTATTGATCTGTGCAGACCACTGGATATTTAAATGTAGTGTAGACATGTTTGTGCATGTGCCTGGTTTGCGTAGGGAATATATGCTCAGTCTCACTACTGATGAACCTGGGGACATGAAGTTGTGACAGTTTCATCTCTCTCAAGCTGCCAGATTTGTCCCTAATCCACTAACAGCAATGTATTGAGCAAATATTCTTTTCCTTTTTACCTAGGGAAGGAAGTGCAGGTCTGGAAATGATTAAACATCACTTGAACAAATACAAGAAAGAAAGAAGTCAGTAAAGTACAAAAAAATACATCTTATCTATTTATAAAACATAGTGACAGAGATGTGGGTTCCTAGAAATTCTGTATTGATGGGGTTTATAACAGATTTTTGTACTGCAATAATCCCGTTCCTCTCTTCTGGCTGGCTCGGTCATAGTAAGGTGATAACCATAATCTTTCATTTCAGGTGGTTTTAACTGCTCTAAGAAGTTCTGTTAGAGACTTGCCTGTCCAGCTTCTGGTGATGTTTTTTACCAGGTTGTCCATAAACAGCTCCTCCTCTTTTCATTTTTTTTTCTCTGCAAATTTATGTTTGCTAGGACTTTTGCTTTAGTCACATTGCTAAACCTTTCCAGCTTCTCCCTTTACACTGCTGCTAGCAGAGGCTCATGGGATCCAATTACTGCAGATCCTGCTTCCCTGTAATAGAGCTGTTAGTTCTGTGCACTGTACATGGTATCTATTGAATTCTGCAGAGACATCTGAATTCAAAGGCTTGAATTCTTCATTCTGTTGCTGCTATTTGAGTTTCACCTCTTTCACACTGTTCATGCTCTTGAGAACACAATATTTCTAAAAAGTTCCTTTTTTTTTTTCTCTTGGATCTACTAAAGTTGTTCTTGTCTTTCCAGGTTGTATTTTCGACTGTGAGCAGTGCTAGCATGAGGGCAATTCTTTGGATTTCTGTTTCAAGTTTCCTGTCTTTCATGGTAGTAGTACCGAGGTACTTGAATAAGTCCCGCCATTCAACTTTCTTGCTTTTGATATCTATTTCTTTTTCAGAGTCAGTAATCTTCATTGTCATTACACTGCTACTTTTTTGTCCTGATCTCCATACCATATATCATTGCAGTGCTGCCCGGCTTTGTCATTGCTTTTCCATGTACTGGTCCCATTCCTCCTATCTAATCTACATCATCTTCAAAGGATAGATTACCTATATTACTACCTCTGACTGATAGCACTCCTTCAAAGTTTTCGGAGTCCTTTGACAAGGAAACTATTGAAGAGATATGGCAATAGGAGACATCACTTTCTTATACCAGCTGTTATATGGAACTACTTGCTCAGTGTGTTGCCTTCAAGGACTTTATTCCCTGCACTATAATAAAGGATTTCAGTGGTTGTCACTGTTCTTTTGCTAATGTTGAGTGTCTTCGTCACAGTCTATAGTATCCGTTGCCATGAATGATCAAATGCTCTATTGAAGCCTGTGAAGTCACAGTGTAGTTCCATTTCATATTCTCAGTATTTTCTGTTCAATTTCTTAGCTGAATTTCTGACCTATTGTACTTGATGCCATTCTAAAACCTTCTTCTTCCTCCTCAGGTAGTCTTTGGCAGATCAGGTAGACATAGGAACATATTGTCAAGGCCTCTTTTCGGCAAGTAAAGCCCTGACAGCATTAAGGTATGTGTGAAGCTTGCAAATTACAATAATGGCAGTAGTTCCCTTGTTTTTTTGTAAATATTTAGCTTTTCCTGACAGGGAAAAGCTGCAATTTCCTGGCCCTCATTTGATAACTCTAAGGATGAACAAACCTTCTCTGAGTTTTGTTCAGTTGCTATTGATGTTAAGTTAACATTTACTTCATAGTTGCACAAACCCTTGCACCAGTCCCACAGCCTGCCTGAAATTGTTTTGGCTTCCTTTCTGGAAGGCATACATTTTTGTCATAATATATAAATACACTTCCTCGTTGTTAAGTTGATGGCAAAATTTTTCTCTTCCTCCTTTCTATACCCTATTGTTTGTCTATATTTATGATTTTAATTTTTGTATGGTTGGTACTGGTCTCTATCCTGAGCAGCTTTCTTGTGGTTCTCTTTTTACAACAAGTTTCCAAACCAGCCATCTTACTGCTGCTAAATTTATCACCCGGAATAATTTGTTCATATTCAATTTCCTAGGATGAGTGCTTAATTTTTTGATAGAATTTAATGTATTGATTTTTCTCCAGTGACATGCTTGGCAATCTCGTCTTGGTCAGGGCCTTGTCCATGGGCTTCTCATGACATCCTAATGGGTAGTTTATCCTGGTTCTCTCTTACTCTTCAGGAGTAGACACAATAAAGCCTATTGTCATAAATAGATGACTGCCTAAGAATCAAGTCTTCAGACTGCTATTTTTCATCCAGTGGTACCAGTCCCTTCATTAGCAAGTGAAAATAATGTGGAGCTGAGATCAAAACCAGCATGCTGCCCTGCAGAAGTATTACCCTAATTTCTTCCTTGAAAAGACTTGCAGAGCTTTCAAAGGACTCAGGTTTTGTAACTCTCCATATAAATTATTAGAGACTTTCATAAAGTGAAAATGTTTAATTGTTTCTTCCCATTTCAAGTTGCTGTTTGAAGTATCAAGAACTTACCTCTCGATATAAGATATTTTTTACATCAAGAATAGTCATTCACTGGAACACCCTTCCCAGGGACATCACTGAAGGCTTTCAAGATGCGATTGGATAGGGTGCCAGATAATCTCATCTAGGTTCCCTTTCCCATTAAAGGTTGGACCAGATGATTTTTCAAGGTCCCTTCCAACCTGGGCTGTTCTATGATTCTATAATTCTAATATAAATAAATCCTTTGGAAAAAAATGTTTTTGTTTTAGAGCAGTTAATTACTGCAGAATTCTGATGCCTTAATTTTATGTAGAAAGAAATAGCATTTCCCAAATTAAAAGTGGCCCAAGGTGTGAGAACTCAGCTGTTTTATGTACCTTCAGGATTACAAATATTAACTTGATGACCTATAGGTTACATTAAGTTTTTATGGGATCCAAATAAGAGGTATTGCCCCTATAGACTTTCAGGATAAGATTCCATAGGTTTTTTTGCTTGCCTTGAACAGTGATTGCAAGTTATCTTGGACACCTCTAGTTGCACTCCTTGCCTCTGAATAAGGATCAAGGAAGATGAAAGGTTAATGTGGAGCAGCATAGCTGCATGCCAGGGATGTGTCTTCCATGAGCAATAAGTTGTTTGGTTTTTTTACAAGTAAATACAAATGTTTGTGTTTTCCAGTAATTTCATTGTAAGCATTTTAAAGGAGATGGGAAAACTTAAATCCTGTGAAGATTTTTAAATTTATTTTTACTGTCATAGTTCAATCAAAAAATCTTTCCTCTAGGTGTTTTCTGATTTACATAAATTACAAATAACTTAGAGGGTAATACACCTCTAAAAAAGGTATGAACTCTGTACCTATTCTCACACCTATAAGAGTAGGTACAAAACAGTTTTGTCATCTTCCAGGTTTATATTTAATAATTGAATTTTTAAACGTCAGAAATATGTAAGATTTTTTAAAGACATAATGTAATAAAACTTCTTCTTTCCATTGAGTGCAATGGTGGCTTTTTAGCCCTGTTATGATACTGCAGAAATGCAAACTATCAACACAGATTAAAAAATCTTTTTGGATAAGTAAACTCTACTAGAGGTGTAATACTGTATAAAAACCAGCCTTATATCCAGAAGAATTTTAATCAGATCTTTATTGGTTAAAAGTTAAAATAAAGACAGTAGTTGTGATAAGTGGTAATGTTTTGTTTCTTTGCTAGAGAATGATTTGGTTGGAAATACAGTGGAATAAACTATAATAACAGAATAACTATGGTGAGATGACAGCAACTGCTGAAAAAATACCTCTTGCAAATGAGGTTAGCCGGAATGAAGTATGCATGATGAAAGTGGAAGGAAAATAGTATGTACAGCAAAAACAGAATTTAAGAAACACAAATAAGAGAGTATTTTTGGGACCTCAAATCCTCCAAGTGTGGATACCGTGTACTCTCCTACTGACAAGCTCTGAATAGGTAGCCATCTTCTAATTTTAACAAGAAAATTTTTAACTCTGCTTAAGTAAATGTATGATGTTCTGCAATAATTGTTGTGAGACCAGTCAGGAAAAACTAACAGAAGTAAACAGAACTAATTGGGCTTTGTATAACCTTAATTTCATCTGACAGTTGAGAAACATGAATCCTGATGAGTAACATAAATTTAAATTGCAGACTATTGCCACTAATGCAGTGTAATAGTATCGATACATTTGTTAATTTCTTTTATTGTTAGCTCTAATCTCATCCAAGTCCAAGGCCATTGACATAGTAGTTAGTAATACAAGTTCCTGTTATTTTGCATGGCCCATGAAAAATAATTTTATGTCTTTAAGAAGAAGTGTGCAAGGGCAAGGTGTGATGTGTAATTGATTAGTGTGAGGTGGGCAAAATGGCTGTCTCCAAAGATGTTTCCAGCCAAGCTTCACTCAGAATGTTCTTTCATTCTAGGTGAAATAAACAAGTTTGAAGTTTTTTAAATTTTCTGTCTGCTGCCCAGTAAAGCCTTATAGCTTTTGGGTTTTTATACAACTAAGATTTATATTATCTATTCTCACTGTGTGGAGTCCCAGGATAATGTTACTAGATGGCTAGTTTTGCCAATAAATCCCTCAGGGAGCAGACGGAAATATCTGTTTCAGATGAGTTGTTCAGAACTAAGTCCAGATCCCAAATAGAACATGGTACTCAGGCTTAAGATACTCATGCCTAAAAATGTAAAGGTATTTTTCTCCCAATTCCTAATAAAGGCAAACTATGGCAAAATCAAAACCCATGGCTCCTGAGAACTCATACATTACTAATCAAAGGCTGGAGGCTCATTTTCTTAAAAGGAATCTAGAATAATTTGTGAGATCCAAAAACCTGTCCCTTTACGACGTTGCATCTTCAATTCAAGAGGCTGGAAGTTCATGAGTGAGAAAGATAACAGGTTTCCAGGACTACCAGTCAAAATTTCAGGCACTTTTCATTGCCTGGGAGCATGGAAACCCATCTAAATAATAAAGAAACTGGTAAATGGAAGAGAGGAAGAGAAGACAGAAAAAGGGAAATGGAGGGAAGGAGAACCATGAAGTTAATGGTCTTTACTTGGACTTCCTTTAGAGCCTAGGAGAAGACAGAAAGAAGCTGACACAAACTGCCATGACTATTTCTATCATGACTGGATAGAAATGAAAACCATTCTTATCTTCAGGGTATGCATGTGTCTTACAGGCTGTACAAGCATTGGTACATCTACAAATTTGTTTTCTTTCATGCAGCGTGGCATTGCTGACCTATATTCAGTTTGCTAACAGTTATAACTCAAAATCTTTCTCTGAAGAATTGGTTCCTGTCTCTTTAATTATGCAGCAGATTATTCCTGTTTGAAAGCTCTCTTTTCCCTAATAAATCTCATTCTTTTCTGATTGTAACTTCATTTTTTTCAAGATTGTTTTGAATTATGGTTCAAAGCCTCTTGTATACTTTCATTACTCTTAGTGGTCCATAATTCCCTCATTCTTTTTGCCTTGTCTCATGTTTTTGTTGTTTCTGTTTTTCCTGCATGTAATCCTCTGCACAGGTTTTCCATTACATCAACCAGTGTGCCCAGGATTACCTCAAATAATAATTTAATTATTGTAAACTGAGATTCTTTGTATGCTGCTGATCTGAGCAGACCTATTTAAATCCTTAGCCCTTAAACTCACTCTACTAGTTGGATTCCTGCAATGGTTACAAACTCTTTTAGAAAATATGTTTTACAACCCTTTATAGATCTGAACGAAAATCTAAAACAGGAATTTGTAAGACTTTGCTTAAATAAAGACGATTTATGTGAATGTTTTTTACTTGTGTAGTTAGTAAGTCAATACTGATAACTTTTGATTGAAAGCCAGTTTTGAAATCACAGCTGCAAGCATTGATATCGCAAACATTAAGTCTAAGAGATCAGTTGACCTGGGTAGAGAGCAAAGACAATAAACCATATCTTTGGTAAACTCCTTGTGGGACAGCATCAGACCAAGCAAGAGGCAGCTCCAAATTGCCCTGTTTTTTAACCCAGTTTTTCAGTTCTTCAAACTAAGAAAGGAAATCTGCCCAAAGTCTAGGTTTTGTGTAGCCAAATAAAGAGTAATTGCAGCACAACTACTCATATCTAGACCACTGCCTGTATAGCTAGGTCATTTTAGCACATGGTTTCTGTGGAGATAACACATTTACACCTGGTGTGTCCAGCAACCTAGTAGGTTTTTTTTTTGGTCATGACATATCTTACAAAATGTTGTTATAAAAGCTGATTAATTATCGATACCATTAGCTTTGTTTGAAATTCTATTATGGTTATTCTAACGTACAGCAACTACACAGGCAAGGGAGGCAGGGACAGGTATCCTGAGAAGTTTATGGACACTCTTCAGTTGTGTAGGCTTGGGGTTAAAAAGACCATGGTGAGGCTGGAGCACAACTTGGCAAGGGATGCAAAGAATAATAAGGGCTTCTACAGGCATATTAGCCAAAATGTGAAAGCCAAAGAAAGCATATCCCACCTGATGAGGAGGATGTACTAACCGGTAACAATAAAAGAGGAGAAGGCTGAGATATTCCACCATTTTTTTGCCTCAGTCTTCACTGGTAACCTCTCTTCCCATACCTCTTGAGTAGATGGACTGTAAGACAGGGAATGGGAGAGCAAAACCTCCCGCTCTAAATGACAATTGAGTTCACGACCACCTGAGGAACCTGAACAAAATAAGCTTATGGAACCTGATGAGATACATCCCAGAGTCCCTAGGGAATTGGTTGATGTAGTTGCCAAGCCACTTTCCATGATATTCAAAAACTCATCACATGAAGTGAAGTCCCAGATGACTGAAAAAAATTAAATATTGCACCCATTTTTTAAAAGGGTAGGAAGAAGGACCCTGAGAACTACTGACCTGTCAGCCACATCTCTGTGCCTGGGAAGATCATGATACAGATTCACCTAGAAGCTGTGCTAAGGCACATGGAGGACAGGGAGGTGCTCTGGGACAGCCAGCATGGCTTCACCAAGGGCAAGTCCTGCCTGAGCAACCCAGATGCCTTCCATGACGGAGTGACTACATCAGTGGACAAAGGAAGAGCTCTCAATGTCATCTATCTGGAATTCTGTAAGGTTTTTGACATGATTCTCCACTACATCCTTCTTTCTAAATCATAGAGCTGTGAATTTTTATGGATGGGCTGTTCAGTAGATGCAGAATATTTTGGATGGTCATATCCAGGGAGTAGTGGTCAACATCTCTGTGTCCAGAGAGAGATGAGTGGTGTGTGGTGTCTCTTAGAGCTTTGTACTGGGACAGGTACTGTTTAATCTCTCCATCAGTACTTCCAGTACTTAAAGGGGGCTTATAAAAAAAGGATGGACCCAAAATGTTTGGCCTATTGGTATAGGACAAGGGGGAATTACTTTAAACTGACAGAGAAGAGGTTTAGATTAGACATTAGGAAGAAAACCTTTACTATGAGGGTGTGAGACACTGGAACAGGTTGCCCAGAGAGGTTATGGATAAGTGTTCAAGGCCAGGCTGGATGGGGTCCTGAAAAACCTGACCTAGTGGAAGGTGTCCCTGCTAATGGTAGGGGGTTGTAACTAGCTGATCTTCAAGGTCCCTTTCAACCCAAACCATTCCATGATTCTACACTAACTGCAGGGCTTTGGGAGGATGTCTTCTGCCCCAGCTGAACCCTTCTACCATTTCTACTTAAACCTCTTCCAGGGAAGAGCCAGTTTTGTTGAACATACCTGTATACTATTTTTGCTATGCTCAAGCAAAATTTTTTGCCTTAATGTGTTTAAACCAAATGTTTTAGTATGTTTTTAATTTCTTTAAGAGCAAATTATAGATTCAGAGTGCTAAGGGAAATTATCCATTTCAAGTGACAGAAACAACTGAGAATATTCTTAGAATTTGTGAAGAAAAATGAAAGTACTGCAAGTCAGAGCAGAAGTTTAAAAATTTTATTTAAATTCTCCCTGAGGAAGAGTCTATCTTTTTTCCACTGAGTATATAAGAAGCCTAGTATATTAGCCTGCTGTCTCAGGCACTTAAGTTAGTTGCCTAAATTTAAGTGGTGTGGAAGCTGTTCTTTCCCCATTCCCACAACATTTATAATTAATCAACTGAAAAGCAGCTCATGAGCAATTCACAGTAGGAAGAAATCAATTCTCAGGGGAAGGTGTCTGCAATCAGTAATCTAGACTGCTCTAACTAAATTTGTAGAATAAATTCTACACAATGAATTATTCTACTTGCTTTTCAACTAGTTTAATTCCTTTAAGCTCTGAAGTCATTTGCAGGCATCAATACTTCTAGTTAGCTGAACAACAGTCCACAGTTTCTCCTAAACTCTTAAATTCTCATAGTTTGAACAGTTGCATGATCTCTAGCAACAGCATTTTTTTTTTTAGAGTTAGTGAAAGTGCTGCTACTTCCATATTATTGCATGTCAGCTCCAGTTCTCCATTGTGACTTAAACACTCCAAATGTAATATCATCTACAGGTTTAGAATAAAACAAATACTGCACTGTAAATAAAAGTGACTAGAACCAGAATATCTTGGGAGAAAACAGGGAGGAATTACATTTCATTATGTTTTCCTTCTCTTAGAAGTGAGTGTTCCTGAAGCAGCCATCATTAATCCTAATACAATAGGGGGCAAAAGTCATAAATATTGTGCAATCTTGCATTGCAAAATTTTAGTAAAAGTTCAGTTACCTGCAGTGCTCTCTGGCTTATGCCATCTATGGCAAAATCATTAAGAAATATAAAGAGTCAGTCAAGCCTTGGGAGTAACTCTTTCTAGTATTTCCTCCAGTTTGCATCTTAAAATAATACAGCAATGTCAGGACTGGCCTCAACAGCTCCTGATTTTTTGTTTGGTTTTGGGGAGTTTTTTGTTTGTTTTAATTTTCAGAAATGTCAATATCAAGCAGTAGGATGCAAAATTTATGTTTACCTCATAACGACATTTAAAGAAGTCTTGATACATAATAGGCTCACTTTAAATTCCAACTACAGTCTTTCTACTAATAAATTATTTAAATGTCCAACTCATGTGATGATAAGACATTTCATTACAATTATCTTATTTCTCAGAAGCAGAGTCCAAATCTTACAAACATATGCTTTCTTTCTCTTAGAAAATTAAGGGATCTTTTTGGTCTAAAATTTACTGGAAAGAAGCGAAACAACTGCATTTACATTGACAGACTTTGGGTCACGCCTACAGAAATTTAAAATGAGTGCGTTATAGAAATCATTTAAAAAATCTTAGAACTCCTGTCTGACCCTTAAGGCCTTTCTTTGCTGCAGCTTATGAACTTCTAAAAGGGTAAACTTTCAAAGCAATCTGTAGGAAATACACACAAACCCCCCTTTATTTATGATCAAACTGTATGTGATTATTTTTCATGCATAACTCTTTAATTCATCCCAAAGTATCTTGATTGTATTGCATCTTCAAAGTGCATGGAAACAGAATTGAACTTACAAAGCTATTTGAAACTTAGGCTTTTGTAATAAAAATGTAAAAACCCCTCCTGGGTTACATATTATACAGCAGAAAACTTAGGAAATAATCAAAGAGTTTGCAACTTATCTTCATAATCTTCATCCAACAATGCAGTTGCATTTTTCCAGAAAGCACTATTCGGCTACTAGACAAAAGAGCTTCTGAAGAATTTAACACATTTAGTAGAAAAAAAAATCACTAATCCATTTGAAATAGATTCCTAGTGACAAAATAAGAAAGAAAAGCCTTGTACTTTTCAGGGTATGACAGCAAAGAATTGTAGACTAGTTTGTCTAATTATCGTTCTTCCAATTGTACATGAAAACCAGGTCTTCAATGCGAATAATATGCATAGTGTGTACTTTTAAGTACACTTTCTTTTCAAATTTTACTTTAGTTGAATGTCTGTAAAGATCAGGTCCTATATATCATCCATATTCTTGTCAGAAGAGAAATATTTTAGGAGCATTAAAATCTGTACCAGTTTAAACTACAGGATTTAAAAGTATAGTAATTTTATAGACTGCAATTAATGCTTGTGAAAGCCATTTTGCTTTATCTCTCTATGGTTTTTCTCCTATATTAATTTTGATAGAAAACATAGATGTCAATAGCCCTTAGGTGAAACAGTGATAAATTTTCTTTTTCATGCTAAGAAAATAGGTCTCCTCTTTCACCAATTGGCAGAGTTGGAAGAAATTTTCAGGGAACAGGAATCTTCTCAGCCAGTCGTAAAGGAAGGTTAAAGTTCATATGGTCTTGAGGATTGAGGTTTCTTCAGAATTCTAAACTGTTTAGATTTTGGCACAATTCTAATTTCAGTAACTTTGCATCAAATTATTATAAATACACATGTACTTTTGAAGACTGCAATAGAATTTAAACCTTTTTTATTAAATAATTTACTATGAGCCCCAAAAAGGAGAAACCACATTCTTCAACCTCTGACTCCTACTTTTAAATTCTTCACTAAAGAAATATAGTTGTCAGATTCAGTCTCCAAGAGAATTTTTCATAGAAAAAGGAACAGAATTTGTGTTAAAAGGAGCAGAGTATTTAGCCTTTTCATCAGTTAGATCTGTTGGATTACATCTTGATGCTTTGAGAAAGAACAGGGCCGTGAAATGCATTATAAAAACAGAGTACACACTTCACCTTGTCTCCAGTGATTTACTTTTACAACATTCTTCTCCAGGTGTTCTGTAGGGAATTGCATCTGACAGATATGGAGAAACATTGAACAGCAAGCATTTGCTAAGACATCTCTGCTGATAAATAGGAGACAAATGCGCATATATATGGATGTTTTTGATTCAGAGCAGAAGAGGAACAGCAAATATTTTCTAAAAAAATGCTTCATTGGCTACCCCTATGTTACCATGGTCTTCAGCTAAAAAGCAGTAGAATTACTTGAAAAAAGAAATTCCTGTTTAATTCAATTTTTGTTCCATATTTTGAGGTGTCATATAGATTGTAAACTCCCAGACATAAAAGTCTGACTGTAACATGGAGATTGCTGACTAATTAGCCCAACATATGACAGAAAACACTGAGTTTGTGTAAAGCAACTTTAACCCACCTATGATTATCTTTAAAGGCAAGGTAAGGAGTGCAAGCAGCTACTCAGGCAACAAGTAACAGTGAACCACTCACCAAAAAGGGAAGATAAAGATGAAAACAACAACAACAACAACA
>QWTY01001407.1:0-80881 GCA_008033365.1 Pseudorectes ferrugineus | reverse complement strand
TCTGATCACACGCAGACCTCCATGTCCAGCTTTCTCCTATCTTCACTCCTCTGTGTGCCACAGGCTACACATACATGTAGGCTTACACTGAGGATTTACAAAAAAAAAAAAAAAAAACAACCAAAAAAAAAAAAAAACCAAAAAAACTACAGGACTACAGGGGAAAGGAAGGGAATACCTCCTGAAAGTTAAAATGCAGGTCCCAGCAGTCTACCCATGAAAAGAAAAAAATCCCCTTCCTCCAAACCTTATCCTGAATATGGGGCAGGTGCTTATCATCTTGTGCTGGAAAGCCCTTGAAAGCACCCCTCTTGTGTCACACAGGTCTCAAGAGCCTGGGCTGACAGCTACTGCATAATCTGCATGGCCAGCCAGCCCCAAGTCCTATCAGCACCATCCAGAAGCTCAGCTGGGAGTCTGGAGGAGCCTTTTAACAGCCCAAAGAGGAATACAATTCCCACCCCAAGTCTGTCTCAGACTTTCACACAAATTGTGTGTCTTCAGACAAACCCTGCTTTGAAGTAGGTGACTCTGTACATTTAATTTGTGCACAGCTGATGGGATCATTAATGACACACTGCAGTGCCGCGTATCTCTGATGAATATATGTAAGGTCAAGGTCTTCATCAGCTTTCGAAACCAGCAGAACAATTAACCTTATTAGCCCCTGAGCTGCACTGAAGAACAGAAACTGAAGACAAGTTGCTACTACTTGGGAGAAGAAAAAAAAAAAAAAATCTTTCAGACCCAAGCAGAACCTTGTAAGTGAAAACCCAGGCAGCAGCTCTGTATTTGTGCAGTGTCTGTAACAACCATGATACAGTAAATACTGCAGTATCTTTCTCTAAAATTCGAGCACCTGAAACATTGTCACAGTAAAGTGAAACAAGAAGTCACTGTAACCTCCTTAGTATCTGCAAGCAAACTGAAACATTCACAAGGTGTTCCTCCAATGAAACATCTCGCTCATCTCCTACATGCAACACAGGAACAGTAGAAAACCCATCACATGACTCAAACACAGCACTGACACCAAATTAAAGTTTGGTATACACTCCCTTTGATGACTTACTGTCATTTTCAATTGTGATAACAAGAACTACAACTTAACCTTCATTATGTCATTTTAAGGCAGTTCCTCCCTCTAAACTGAAAGGGCTGAAGGGAAGGCACTCTGCAGGTACCCAATCCGCCTGCCCCCACCTTCAGATGCTCCCAGTAACCACCTACAAGGTTTCTGACAGACAGAAACACGCAACTATGACTCTCTGATACCTCTTTCAAGTGCTGTAGGCCATGAAAAACAATTGTCATTTGTGCTTCTTTCATACACTTGTGGAAACAGCTGGCCTGATACCCTTACTGTGCTTTTCCTTGTCCTCTCTCCTCTCCTTTTCAGCAAATATAAAACATAACTAACTGCCTTTCAGCTTTGCACTGAAGTGCTACAACCTGGCTGGTAATATTTGGAGCTTTTTCAGCCTTTGGTGGTGAATGGCTTGGGTGTCAAGTCTTACATAAAGGAGCTTTTCTCCCAAGCATTTTACTTAAGTAAGTATTAACAAGTTACAAACAAACATGCAAAACCACAAAATTATAAGGGGTCTGAATAAAAACCACAACTGCTCTAATCAAGTCTCTCACACTCAAGGTTTTCCATGTCAAAAATCCTACTGGTTTTCAAAGAAAAACCCAGCTGCCCATCCCAGGGACATTTGCTATAAAAGGGAGGTTAAAGGCAAGGAGAAGGAGAGCAAGGTCAGTGGGTGCTCTGTGGTTACCCCACACCTCACACCACCTTCACCAAGAAAGAAGAAACGGGCACAAGGGAACACAGCCACCGCATCCGACTGGGAAAACCAGCTGGTCTCAGAGCTAAAAAGGGAATCCAGGAAGAAACATCAAAATGCTGGAGGAAGCAGCAGACCAGTGGAAGACAGTCAGCAGGCTAGATACAGCCAGCTCAGCCCCGGCGCACGAGCCCACGCACACCCTCACCAACTGCAGTGCTCCGGGCACCCTTCGGGCTCGGCCGCGGAGCAAGAGCAGTAGGTGAGCCATCCCCAAACAGCTCTGCAGCCTTCAGAGGAAGCCAAAATCAAAAGCTCACAAGCACGAGCGGGGCTGAAAAAAGGAAAAGCACAAATATGTATAAGAGGGAAGCTGGGAGGGGGCAGGCGAGAAGCACAAACAATGAAAGGGAAGCAAGAGGAAACAGAAGGTAGAACAACCAAGCAGGGTGGAGGCATGGGGGCCCTGGGCGGCTGCGCTCCAGCATGCAAATTCATGCAGTTCACGTAGACAAAGCGATGCTGTGAAAGGCCTAGAAAGCAACTACAAATATTAAAACGCTTTGTTTCCCCCCCCCTACCCCTTAACGCGATGTCTTTATTCGCTACATGCTCCTGGAACAAAAGCATGTGCAGGCAACCGGATGGCTGAATGGGTTACCAATCCATCCAACTTTCATCCTCAAATTCTGCAGGCAGCAAGGAATGCTCAAAACTGCTCTGTCACAGGCAGGCAGCTGATGATGCATGGAAAATAAGATAATAGTGTAAAGCCATGACAGAAAGAGAAAAACATCCATCAGACAGCATTGGTAACCCGCCAGAAACAAGCTAAAGGGCTGGCAGACAGGGCAACCTAATCCATTTTCCTGCTGAGAGCGGTGGGAGGCAGGTGCTTTGGCAGAGGAATATCTGCACAGTTCCTTCCCTGGATTTTTCACTTCTGCAGGTGAAATCCCCATTGGTGCCACACTCCCTTCAAAAAGAAGCAGGAAAAACAAAATCAAGGGGCCAGAACAATCCTATTCCCAAAGTCTTCACTGAGACCCATCTTCGAACGTGGGAATGAAGCAACTCTTGGATATTCCCTACCAAACAACATTTATTATCCACTCAAAAGCAAGGAAGTTCTTCCTCTTCCTAGACCCTCACCATCACATCACCACTGCTGTGATACATGAACACTGGGCAACAACCTTCATCAAGGGTTTAACTGAGAAAGTCTATTCTTGCAAGAAAGAGAACATGGAAAACCTCCTTGTAGCAGCAGTAAGTCAGACCTTTTTTTTTTAGTGAAACGTGATCAACAAGCAATAAACCTCTTGCAAGTTCCAGCATCTCTCTAACAAAGGGCAGTCAGATGTTAACAGATGTAGCAATTTTCCAGATCTCAGGAACTGATGCTGGCTTCTCCACTGATGCCCCTCACCAACCTGGAACAGTCACCCAGGAGGGCAACAATGCTGAAATTCCTTCAGGACCTCACAGACACCGCAGGGGATCGTGGCTGGATGGGCAACCCTCGACTCCTTGGGCATCCAGGGAGGATGACCAGAGCCATGACCAGCCACTGCAAACCAGTGCCACCACTCCATAAAAGAGGTGTTGAAGGGTCCCTCACCACATCCACAGGGACTAAGGGAAGCCTCCTTTCCTCCTCACCACAACAACTGGAAAGGGTGGTTTCAAATGTGGCCACAGGGCCCAAGCCCAACAGGGGCTGCGTAAAGCCCAAGTCCACATGGAAACAAAAGACCAAGAAACAGGGTTGGGCCTGTAACCAAATTTTGGTCTTAAAATCTGTTTGAGGAACCCAGGCCCTTCTGTTCAGCTTGAGTAGTCACTGATGCATCAGATGCTGCTGCAGTCCTCAAGCTCAGAGGGGAAAACCATGCAAACCAGTCAATGCACCACTAGTACTCAGAGACTGGGTCATCTGACTTTTAACCTCTTAAATCAGCAAGCCTATTGCAATTTACTCCTCACTCTGTCACAACTGAAGCCAGAAGACTTGTTTCTTTCCTGCATACCTAACATAGCCTCTACAGAAATCATGGAAGAGCAGCAGCCTCAGCTTTGTCTTCACTGCTGCAAGGACTCAGCAAGACCATATGCTCAACTCTGCCAAGTTCACGGGTCATTCATGCCTGGTTTTTCCTCAGCCAAGCTAAAGCTTATTTTTATGAAGGATGCTCAAGAACAAACCATTTTCCAAGAGGACCTAATCTCCTCAGGAAGTAAACATCACGTCATCATCACTCAATTGCAGCTTCGCTATGAGAAGCAACTATAAACGACTACATTACATGGTTCTACATCTAATGCATCTTAATGTCCTCAATGTAAAGAACGCAGACGCAAAAGGCTGAGTTCCTCAAGCATCTCTGCACAGCGACTCTACACCCTCCCTTAGCTACTACCACATCCGCACCAGGCAAAATCTCAATAGCACAATAAATGTATCTTATAAAATTATCTGGACATATAATAGATAATACTTTCATAACACCACAGTACAAAATGCTGGGTCCTGGTAAGCAGCATCAATTGTTAGCTAGCTAAGAAACAGCACTTCTGCTATTTTTCCTTACATTAATGGGTGTCAATGGCTGAGCACTAAACAGAGAATGATATATGGGCTTAAGACAAATAAATTACCCGCTTTTGCCCCTCATATAAGATGATGTCCCTAAGGACTGCTTCTTCCCGTTTATGAGCCTGGTGCCTTGAAGTCTACAAGGCCCAGCTCAACATATGGCAGAGTCCGTCAGTGCGAGTTAAATGACTGCCTCAAATGCCATAAACTCCAGACCCCGCTTCTAGCGCCCCTCCTCGCTCACCAGCCCCGCCAGGCATTATACCATATTGGTTCCTCTCGCCAACACAGAATTTATCAAATCTTGTTAGTGCCCAACGGAAGCGGCTAAACAAAACAAAAAAAAAATGCGCTAGAACGAGAAGAATGGCACCATAAATGATGTGTCATTTGAGGGGGGAAAAATGGCTTCACCTGAGCAGGCCTGAGATATAAATATATGCATATTCACGACAGGCACGTCTAGTGCGTTCCGAGCACAAATGAACTCGTTTAAAAAAAAAAAAAAAAATAGAGGGGCGGAAAAAAAACCCCAAACAGAAAATAAATGAAGCCGAACAACCACGCCGCTGGCGCAGGCCGGGGGGGCCGCGGAGATGGGGCTGCGCCGTGACAGCAGCGGGCGAGGCCACCCCCGCCCCGCCGGCCCCGCGCCCGCCCCCCGGGCCCCAACACACCCGCACACCCTGCAACGGCCCCGGCCCCTCCGCCGCCCCCACCCCCCGCGCCCCCTCACCTGGGCGGGCAGCAGGAGATCCCCCTCCTCGGCTTGCCACAGCTCCACCACGCCGGGGATGGGCTCGATGGCTGCGGGGGCAGAGAGAGAGAAAGCGCGGATGGGCAGGGGGCGGGCGGCCGTGCCCGCAGGCGGCGGCCCGGGGCTCCCCGCGCCGGGGCGGGCCGGCAGAGACGCGTGGCCCGGCGGGTACCGCGGGGCCGGGAGGAAGGGAATTGGAGTAGGGGGAAGAGGTGAGCCGCGTCCCGGCTCCCTTTGTGTCCCCGGGCTGCCACCGCGGCAGCCGCCCGAGGGACGGCGGCGGGGGCGGCGGCTCCGCTCTCCAGCCCGGAGCGGGCAGTGCCGGCACCCCCCGCCCCGCCTCGCCCCGCCGGCGCCCTCACCTTGTCCCTGCGCCTCCCCGGGGCGAAAGCAGGGCAGGAGGACGTGGAAGACGCCGAGCAGGAGGTTCATGGCCGCGGCCGCGCGGCAGTAGCCGCCGTGCTGCGGGAAGCGCAGCCCCGCCATGCCGAGCCGCGCCGCGCCGAGCTGCGGCTGGGGCGGGGCGGGCGGCGGCGGGGGCGGCTCCGCGGGCACCGGGCACCGCCCCCGCCCGCAGCGCGGCTGCGCCCGCCCCGCCCCGCCCTGCCCCGCCGCGCACATGGCCGGGCAGCAGGCAGCCCGCTCCCGGAGGTGCCCGAGCCAAGACTCCCGCAAAGCGAGAGGGAGGCGCGGGAGGCTTTGGGGAAAAGCCGAATCGGTTCTGTTACCTCGGCTGTGCGGTCGGACCGCGAGCTCCCCTGCCCCCCGCCCGCCCTTACGCCCGTGCGGGGTGTCACCGCGCCGGGGCCCGGGGCTCCCCGGTGATTTTTAGAAAAAAGAAAAGCATGAAAAGTGCGAAGGGAGGAAACCAGGATGGGGCGCGAAGGGGGCGGGCAGAGCGCAGCAAGGAAGGCGGGGGTCGGTGGCCGGGGGGAAGACAACCAAAGTCCCCCCGATCTGGTGGTCCTATTGCAGATCACACAGAATCGTTAGGGCCGCAAGGGACCTCTGGACATCATCGAGTCCAACCCCCCCGCCAAGGCTGGGTCATCTAGAGCAGGTGATACAGGAATTCCTTCAGATGGGTTTTGAAGGTTTCTGGAGAAGGGACTCCCCGATCTCCCTGGGCAGCCTGGTCCAGTGCTCTGCCACCAATAAGGTTAATTTGCCTCAGTATTCCTTGACTGCTTGGCAGCGCTATATGTTGAGAGTTGCTGCTGCTGTTCAGATCCGTTTCGGTCTTAAGCAACTGTTTTGGTGCCTGTTGGGTCTCTCAGGGAATTACATGGTGTTTGTAGAACAGAAGTGTAGAACAGAGCCCAGAGATAGTTGTGAGGGTCACATGGTTTTAACATGTATCTCACATACCCTTCTAATTGCATTTTAAAGTGCTTTTTTAAAAGTCCCTTTTGCTAAAAAAAACCCAAAAACCAAAACCAACAAAAAATCGCCCCTCAAATGCTTCAATTACAGGAAAAAACAGTTGTTAAACTAGTTCTGCAAACGTCGAGGAGAAAAATAAAGCAAATACTCTGCTAACAAGGTTTGCACAGCCCCCAAATTGCATCTGGTTCTCTCCTTACCAGTCGCACATAGTAACTCACAGAAACACTGGCAACATGGGACTTGGTCAGCAAAGGCTCATAAATAAAGCCAAACAAATGACAAAAACCATTTTTAGCCCTGAACTGAGACAACACATAAGGACATTTGGGACCTTGGTCCCCAACGGCAGTGGATCACCTGCACAATGCACTTTCTGCTCAGCGCTTGGAAAAGCTTCTCCTACCCAGAGGCCATTCAGGTTTGACTGGAGGTGCAGGTGGGTCTCCACAAAAGAAGTGCTGACTCCCTTCCTAAAGGAGAAGACTTTGGCATTCGATGTTGCACAACAGCCAAAGTATAGCTGGCAATGCAGCCTTGTCTCCTGCCCACATCCTCTTCTTTCTTTCTTCTCTTCCCTCTTTTTCCTGCTCCCTAATGGCTAGATGGGTCTTTTGTTTTCCCAATGTCACCCTGTGTCTTTAATCTCATTGCATGGGGTTTCCCACACATGGGCAGAGGAACACTGTGGCACCTCTCCACCTGTTCCCCAGTGCACCTCAAGGCTTGCAGAGAAACACAGTCTTTCAAAGTAGGAATGGATGGATGTTCCTCTGTCAGCAAACGTGTCTATGCTTGGACAGGTGCTTGAATACCTGCTTTAGAGAAAAAGAGAGTTACAACGGCATAAACTTTATATGACCACCCCACCCGGGGGCTGCATGGCACCATGAACATGCTGTGCATTCAGTAGGGAACAGTTCTCATTACTTCTGCAACTGGTTCCAGCTGGAGTACCAGTTAGAGCTGTAGACTAACATTATTTTAACTTATTAGCTTTTTCCTGATGAATTTTTAAAGCGTCATGCCAACGTGAGCTGATGATTTTTTGCCTGTCTAAAAGTCAACTGCATTTTCAGTGCCTGCAGGAAGGGGTCTGGCTGGACATAGGGAGGGGTTTAGAGGGAAACTCCTAGACAGTCTTGGTTTAGCTAAGCAGGTTTAAAAATATTAGGTGAGAGAGTTGGCCTGAGCTGCAGTCCAGGCTGGGACCAGACTCGCCCAGGAAATGCTTCCCCCTTCCTCCATCTAAAGCAAGGGGCATGTGCGCAGCTTTGGAAAGGGCTGGGGAGCAGGGGAAGTGAGGCTTTCTACAGTCGTGGTAGAGCCACTCCAACCAAACAGCACAGCTGAACACTTTGCTTTTTGGAGGCTTTTTCAGATGCAATGGGTAGGACTGGGAGGAAATCAGGGCCGCGATGCAGATGTTGTGATCGCATGGGGAGATACATGTTGTGTAACAGACATCAGATGGGAGCAGGCAGCCTAATTACATTGCTGCTCTTGTGCCTCTGTGCATCCCTTTACCAGCAAAATATGCCTGGGACCGTTCCTCGTGTGTGAGATGAGATGAGACAAGATGTACCTGATGCCGTATACATGGAGATGCTCCTCAGGCAGCTCTAGGAATGTCACCAACCACTGAGAGCACAGGGGAGGACAGGGCAGGGCAGGGTGGGGGACAGAGCAGGAGGGAAGCAGAGGGGGAAGCTTTTCCTCCTAGGTAAGACTCCAAATGACTTCCGTAATCATGAGAATGGATATTTGGGCTCCTGCAGGCTGAAACACCTGCATCTCTTGGCCTCGGTTGCTCAGCGGGATACCCGAGAGCCCCGTGTCTCACATCACCCATTGCCCCTTCTTCTCTCGGCCAGCTTGGCGGGTGCCGGCCCCAACTCGCCCAGGCTGGGTTTGCCTCGCTGCGCATCCTGGCGGGGCTGCGCTGCTCCTCCTCGCCCACAGCGCTGCCTGCAGTGAGCGGGCATGCGACACGCAGCCCTGCTCCCTGCTCCTTAGGCAGCTTGGGCATCCCTAGCACCACATCCCTCGCGGCCCGGTTGTGTGCACATCAGCGCCGCCACCAGCAGCTTTCCAACTGCATCCGACCTACATTTGCCGCCTTCTCGCTGCCACAGCTCCATTTTATTTAGAGCAACCTTGCTCCTCTAGTCTGACTGCAGACCCATCGGTGAGAAGGAGCTCGGTGTGAATGGGGAAACAAAGGCTGCCGGCAAGTCCCTGCCGGCCCTCTTTGATGGGATACCATGGTACTTTTCTGTTCCTCAGGAATTACTGACTAATCTGGAGCGAACAGGTTCACCCCACTCACCCGGCAAAGCAAACAACTGCTACAATATTTATATGAGGAACTTGTTGGACGATGCACTGGGAGGGCATGGTCCCGCTTGTGAACCTGGTGTGGTGGTGCAGCACCCCCTGCTATCTGCAAATGTGACAGTGCCCTTCAAAGCTCACAGACCTATTGATGATGCTGTTTTCCAGATAGAGAAGATTTTTTTGAGGCTGTAGACATACTCACTATTCATGCAAAACAAATCCCTGTGCTGTCATACTTTAAAATCTTTGACTTGTTTTTTCAGTAGTAGGATGTGCTGCTGAAATATTTATTTTTACTGTTTGCCTTGCCCTTGAACTACAAGGAAAAGGAGCTGAGTTTTACCTACAGCAGTCTGGAGGTACTGCTGTAAACTTCTGCAAATCATAAAGCACACAGAAATTAATCCAGCCCTAAATGCCATTACAAATCCCCATTACTTGCAGCATGGGAATAGCTACTTGCCTTTCAAAAAAGATGTGAGACTTTACGGAAACACTAGGCAAAATTAATTTCTGGGGGAACTGAGCCCAGCAGAAGCCTTTATAGTTGAAGTATGCAATCATATAATTTGCAGCCATGTATTGCACCGTATGCAGTCAATGCTTAACATAAGTTGAGCATATTTAGGTATTTCCATTAGGTGCAGTTTGCAAGAGTATGCACTGAAGGTGACATATTTTTCTTTTAAAAGCCCCAGGGAAGTAGTCAGCTCACCCTGGAGTGTTACCTTCACCTTGCCATCCCCAGCCAGGAAATCGGCAGTGACAAGCCCCATTGGCGTGAGCTGAGGTACGCCCACCCTGGGGTCTGCATCAGGCTCCAGTGGAGCTCAGGGCCTCTCCTCACCCTCCCCAGTGGCCTCCCTCCCTTGCCAAGTTCCTCTTTATCAGCCCCATGGCTATACATCCCCACACCCACTCCACACACCCGGGGCCAGCCTTATCAGCAAGTGCAGCAGTCCCCCCGATAAGGCTACAGATCCCAAAGAGAGATGGAGAGGTGATAACGCCTTGGCTTGGGTCATCTCCTCGCCCAGCTAGCTCATTCCTCCCCAAAGGGGCAGCCTTTCCCCAAACACCCACTGCTGGCTGACCAGACAGAGCACCGGGGGTTCAGTCCCACGCAAGGAAAGCCAGGTCCTTCAAACCTGGGCTGTAGGACTATGCGCTCCCCAAAGACCAGCTCATGGGTGAATCCACAGGGAGGGGGAAAAAAAAATTAGTGACAGAGGACCTGGCAGGGTACAGCCATAAACGTCCGCTTGGTTGCCCGTGTGACAGCTGAAGATAAGCAGCCCTCCCTTTTCTCCCTGGCATTCGCCCCGCTGCCTTGCTGAGCCAGCCAGCGTTCTGGGAGCAGGCACTCTCCCTCCATCTCAATGTTTGTGTAACTCCCAGCAGAGCGGGGCTGCGATCTTCGCCGGGGCCCCTCTGCATCATTGGAATAATAAAACAGTACGGGAACAAGAGTTTCTCTCTTCCTTCTGGTGACAATTACTGTCATGCGCTCCACCACTGCATGCTCCCCTCTGCCCCCCCATTCCTAGCAAAGATTCTTAGCGAAGATCGTGAGTGCAGCTCGAGCAGGGCTGAGCCTAATTCTTCTAAAGACTAATTCAGCCTGATAAGAGTGCCTGGGACAAAGCCTGCCCTGACAGCGTAATTAAAGAAGTACAAATTGTTTCTAAAACCACACGCTGGCAGAATTTTTACAATTAATGACCAGTTGTCACTGCTGGGGCTTGTCAGGGAGGAATCGCTCTCAACGCGCCCGATCTGGGTCAGCAGCCCATCCATCGCCTCTTTGAGGACGGGAAAGCGAACAGGCAGCGGCACTGCCCCAATAAGCTGTTAATGACACCGTACGCATTACTGCGGATAACAAACATCTTGTTTCTAAGCAGAATTTTTGCCAGCTCGCTTTGACTTTCTAGGCTGTGATTAAACACAGACAGGAAAATAGGGTGCTTACCTGGCCTACTTTTTTTCATTTTCCCTCTTCTCATGCATTTTTGATTGAAAAAATCTGCACGGTAAAACAAGCATCTGTATGATCACAGAAAAGGCTTGATGAATGTAGGACAATATTAAGTTATTTTAATGGTGCAACTTCTGAAATATTGGCAAGAAAAGTAGTATGGGTAAGTGATCTATAAAAAAAAAAAAAGCTGCTTGCTCTGGAATCTCAAGTATATGTAGAATATATATCTCCCAAACTCCTCTGTGTACTGAAGAAGAAAGGATAGTAAATATTTTTATTTTAAAAAGCAATGTTACCATTGTGGTATCAATCAAATGCTAGGTAATTAAAAAAATATGCTGACATGCTCTGTCCTTTCCTTGCCCTGCTCTGCCTACATTTTTTAGCACATACAGTGCATCCACTTGAAAGCGTGGTGGATCCTTGCACACAGCAGGATTTTGCAGTCTCCTGCGGGACCCACCATGTTACAATAGCGTTCAAAGCTTTATAAGCTTCATTTAGTTTCAGCAAGCCTGTTGGAGCATTGTCTGTGCTTAAAGAGGCATTTAAAACTAAAGCGAAGCTTTGAAAGCTTCAGAGACAATGACGCTGGACTCCCTAAACCCATGAGTTCACTGCACGGTTTGAAGTGATGGCATCATGTAGGAAACATGACACGCTGCTCTGAGAGCCTGGCAGTACCTAGGCACAAAAGCTGCGGGGTGGGGGGAACACAAAATCTGGAGCGCACATCAAGTTTCTACCACTGAAGGTCACACCTGGACCAAGGGGAAGAAAAGCACTGTAAATTTTTTCCTGCCTTTGAGATTTGTACCTATGCATACTTATTCTCTCATTCCAAAATGATTTCTAAGCCATTGCTATGTGTGTCTCTAAGCTGTTATGAATAAAAGAAAACAACAGCCAGAGCACACACAATAAAAACAAGGGGGGATGCAGCAGCCATGCCTCCATGAGACGTCCAGCTTTTGGTCTACGTGGTTTGCACATCCCTGGACTGTGCAAAAGGCAGCATTTAATGCAGAACTACACTACCTACAAGCTAGGGGAAAGAGCAGTAAAACAGGCATCAGTAAAACCGTGGTTTCCCAAACAGGCACTCATTTTTCAATGTACAACCCTGCTTGTCACCATTTCTAGGCAAGGGCATGAAATTTGTATAAACACAGTGAGAAACTGCATTGGTAACATCTTAAGGCAAGAGGAAAAGATCCTCTTGAGTCCCAAAAATAAGCATGCACCCTACCCATGGCACCTCGCTCAGGTGGTGAAGGTTACAGGTATTCTTGGGTTGCAGTGGCACGAAGTCCCTGCTCCTGCCTTGTCAGGCTTCCCTGGCAAAACCCCGAGTATGACAAGGAGAGGGAGACCCACACAAAAATAGCAATGATCCATGTAAAACAGCACCTTGTGGATCAGGTCAGGTACAGGATGCCCATAAGTAGGTTGAAAGGACAGTCTGTAGCAACCAGGTATAATAAATACCAGCTTTGTAAAAAGCCATAGTGCCTGAGCAGGTTTAGAAATACAACAGTAAAATAGGATTTCACAGCATGACAAATGCTCTTCAGTAAAAGCCGGGCACACTTCAGCAGCACTTGGACAGCCATGTTGTGTCTCGCAGGCTGCATCTCATTTGTAAGACCACAGTATTTCATTGGGGCACAGCTGCAGGCAAAGCTCGATGGGCTGGAAAAGGACATGGTGTGAGCCATGGCAGAGTTACCATGTGCTTAATTTTCAATTTTGATAGCTGTAGAAGGTTTTAATGAAGGTAAAATGTAGTCTTACTTAACATCAGTCCTCAGCCCAGTGGAGCTGTTTTTCACTGCAACGGAAAATAATGAACATAAACCAGTTGGAGGCAGATAAAGAGCATAGGAAATTTGAGCTCAAAGGGTTGAAGCCTGGTCAAAGTGTAAAGCAACCAGAATCAGTTTAGTACCACAGTATGTCAGAAAAAACACATAGCTGTCAAGAATGCAGCACTTCCACATGTGTGCAGATGTTCTTGAGGGAGGAAGACGTACTGATGACATTGAAAAAACATCACAAAACAGTAAAACACGTTCCAAAATACACCCAAATTGGAAACACTACTGTTAGAAGCTTACTAAAACACAGTAAAATATTGCTGTAGCTCTTTTTTTAAGTCCTGAAGTGTTACTATAACAAAAATAAACATGCTGATGAAATGTAAGAGAACAGCAATGCCAAACTCCTGGAGAAGTGAATGGCAAATTTGCCAGAGCTGTGCTTCCAAAACTGGCTGTGCAGCCCAGGATCCAATGTTAATGGGTCACAGATGTTCTCCTTTTACAAAAAGAAGTTGAATGTGTTTATTTCTTTCATGGTGCCGGCCAGAGGGCAGTTAGGGGAGCAATTGGAAACCTGTGAGTTGCAGTTACTTGATTGAATAATCTGTTTGAAAAAAAGATGTTGCCGTGCAAAGTTATCCTCCCCCCTCCACCACCTCCCTGCCAGTTTTGACAGCACATAAGAGTTTCACTTCCATCCAAAACTGAGAGGGAAATTTAGGTAACCCAGAACAACGTAATGTGCACAGTCTGTGAAGTACCAGGGATTTTTCATGCCACAGCCCTAAGGCCACCTCTTTTTTTTACACTGGCAATGAACCCAGGGGTCTGGTTGCTGCCCAGCTCGGTGCCAGGGCATCAGGATGCACACGCAGGTCAGGCTCTCCAACTGGGGCCAGGTTCCCTGCCTGCTGTGTGAGAGTTGCCATGAGGAGGGAATACCCTCTGGGCATGGCCTGCCTTCTCAGCTCACCTATCTGCAGACAACTTGTGTGGCTGCAGCCACCAGTTTCTCACCAAGTGCTCTCCTCCAGTACCTAGCTCTTTCCTCCTTTAGGGAAAAGAAAAGCCACAGTATAACAAAGGAGAAAAGAAATCCCTCCCTGAGGACAAGGGGTGCTATTACAAAGCCTTCCTGGCCACCCCAAAGCATTGGCATTTAACAGCACTCATGTCAGGGCTGGTTTTAATGTGGGCCGGGGAGAAGCACTGCCTTGCACCCAGGCTGCACGGGCAGCAGTGGCGTGGGTGACAGGATACTTAGAGCAGTACAACTCAAACAACATGGGGAGAAGAAAGCTGATGGTTCCCATACTCCCACAGCATGAAGAGTCCTTTCTGGATACTTACACCACAGAGCAGTAAAATCCTAGGCAGAAGTTGAGTATCTCATGGCAGTCCTGCAATACAGGGTTCTGAAGTCCTCCCCAGGGAACCAGCTCCATCACCACTGAAGTCAAATGTCATGTGTGAATGCAGGGTGCTTCTTCAGGGCTGGGAGGCATGGGTGCCCAGTTACAAACAAGCTTTCCTCCAAGGGCACAAAACATCCATGAACCCCCACCCTGCTGACCTGGAACTGAGTGGTACCCACAGAGAGCTCAGCCAAGGGTAGGGAAGGCAATGCCTTCGCCTGGGACAGAAGCCACATGACCCCCCTCACCTGAAATGGTCTGGTTGCTGAAGGCATCTCTGAAGAAGCCCTTGTCACGTGGCAGACCCCAGAGCACTACAGGGAGCAGGGAGGCTCAGGCTGTTTTGGGAAGGGCTGAAAGAGCAATTTTTTTCTCTTGTTCCTATAGCCAGGAATCAGCCTAGATATTTACAACTTTCTAATCCACTTTCAAATGCTGCCTAGAAAAGCGCTGCAGAAAAATCAGGTGATCTGGACATTTTGAAGACTTATTTCCCAGAGAGCAATTTTAGGCTTGTTTATTTCTTTTCACAGAACATCTGCAATTCCCTGAAACTGTAATTGCTATCATTGTCTTTCGAAAATGACACTTGTGCAGCCTCCTTCCAAATAATTGCAGGAACTTTCTGTCATTAGGGGAGCATATTTTCAATGCACAGGTCTTCACCTCACAGCACCTCTGCCCTTTCCCCAGGGATGTGCAAGCACTCAGCTGCTGTACTGACATCCCAAGGGCTGTGGCCCTTTGCTCACCAGCTATTCCCAGTGGCATGGCACTCACAGCTGGACAGGAAGCAGTACAGCTCCAGCACAGTCTGGATGAGAAGCCGTGCACATCATCAGACACAGGAGCTGGGTGCCTCGTTCTCTTCCTGCTGTGCCAAAAATGTACTCTGCCAGGTGCCTGAAGGCCATGCAGGGGTGCTTTTCCAAACCTATTGTATATGCTGAGTGACATTCAAATGAAATGCAGCTATGGTGCTTCTCTACAGGCCTCAATAAAATATCAGACCTCTGAAAACAACACATCTGCCCTAGGAAATACATTTTGGTTATTGTAATGAATTCCATTTTTAGACCCAAAACCTGTTTAGTTTCCAGCAAGAAATCAGAAGATGGCTAACACAAAATATTTAGATTCTGCAATAACAGCTATCTGGTGGCTGGATGAATGCACAAGGATATGGATTTTCTTTAGGATACTGAAGACAGCCCTACAAATAGGATACAAATAATATGTTGTGTTTCTATGTAAGACTGTTACCCTTTGCCATTCAGAACTCCAGCTTTGCTCTCAGCTTTCTGAAGCACTATTCCTTATGCTGCTGACTGCACACTTGCACTTACATGTTTTCTTATTTTTTGGCTCAGTGGAGCAAGCAGTCAGCTTTTCCCTCATTCCTGAGGGATATCAGGTTACAACGAATGTTGTTCTGCTATTATATACTTACCCAGTGGCGTATTAAAAATGCATATTTTCCATTTGATTTTTCTCCTTGCCAGAGTCAGGTTTAAGGCCACTTTTCTTCTCCCACTTGCTAGGTACTGTTAACAAGCTACTAGCTTATTCCCAGATGTAAAAATGCAGGCAACAATACATGCCCTGTTTAACCCCAGCTGGGAATATAGTCCCTGCACCAGTTCATTTAAACTAAGGAAACTTACAGTGCATCCCTGCAGCTAAACTACTTTCGAGTGTATTAATTTTTGGAGAAGTATGAGAAAGATGTACATATGGAGGCTGCCTGGTGATGGGACAGCCTCCTGCAGCTGTGTGCACTCCTGCCCTGCCAATGCGTGGCACACACTCCCAGTGCAGGTCCCAGAGGGTCTCAAGTCCCGGCTGGTGGGTGCCATGTCCCCCCTCTGCCCTGCCCCTGGGCCACGTGGGAGCTGGCTGGCTAGTGAGAGGCCGTGGATGAGCACTGCTGCTGAAGCTCTGGGGCACCTTGAGGGCCCTGTCACGCGCAGTTTTGTTCCAACTTGGAGATCGATTCAGTTATTAAAATTGAGCAGCAACTTCAAAACAAATACAGCCAGAAATACAGGGCAGGCTTGTTAGAGCTGTGTGCTGGAGCCTGTGGGACACGGAATTTCCTTGTCCACCACTAACATTGCTCGGTTTAGCAGTTTCATCTCAATCCCTGAAGAATAAAACCAGGACAGAATCCCATTGGACGGTTTGACTCCCCACAGGCATTATCCAGCACTGCTCCAGCAGCCTGCCCACGCAGCTGCCCAGAGCCCCGTACCTGACACAAGGAGAAGCCCAAACGCCACAGTGCCAACATCTGCCGATGTTTTCCCTTCAGGTGCTTCATGCTATGGAGGTTCATCAACCCAACAGTCCCAGGTCAAAGTACTGCAAACCCATTTTCAAGCACATGGGGTAACCCTGGTACCTGGTTCTCAGTCTCCAAGCTCTTGAGGTCCAGGAGCACATATGTGTGTGCTCATTAGTACAATAAAAAACCCAAAACCTTACCAAATGACTTTTTTTTCTGGTTCACGATTAGGTTAAAGACTTTGAATAATTAAGCAGAACTGACACTAAGAATATTCTTTTCCAGTTATGCTAGAAACTGGTAGTATAGGAATCTCAAGAGGCAATTTAAACACTATCACAATTCCCTGAAACACCAAAAGGAGGGATGCAACTGTTTTTCCTACAGCAAAAAAGGGTGAAAGGTTCAGCCTCAAAATACATTTGTGGTCTGGTAATTGCCATGTGTAAAGAGCATGAACTAGAGGATTACACAGACAGAGAGGGACAGTAAATCATACGGATGTAAAAGCATGTTACCACTCAAGCTAGAAATACTGCTTAAAGGAATTATATTGTCTGTTGGCTTATTTTATTCGCTCTTAATTGAGCATATAAACAAACAGATCTCTACTCAATGCAGACTTCTGATTTGAGGCCTCACTGCTTGGATTTGTCCGTGGCCATACAACTATGGATGATCAAAATCAATTAAATGCATTCACTAAGTAATCACCTTAGCAACAGAAAATTAAAAACCAAAAGTCAAAAAAGTCATAGGAGAAAATGTTCTGAAATTATTTATATATTTATATTCTACTATGACATACAATAGCAAGGACAGGCTGATATTTCTAAAAGGTCAATTTTTTGTGCAAGTAACCAGAAAAACATGAAGGAAGATGAAAAAACCAGAATCTTATATTCCCCATGATTCACAGTCCCAAGAAGCAGAGGTTAAGAGTTTGCATGGACATACTCTAACTCAACCCACAGAAAGACTCATCAGTCTTCAGCTGGAGAGCTACGCTATGTTCCTTAGCTTTATTGAAATCTAAGTATTCAATTCCAGCCATTTGGGAAAAACTCAAAAGATTTTCTTTATTATACTTAGCATGATGAGCACATGAAAACAAAGGATGCTTGATGCAACTTTCTCAAGGAAAAGAGTGCAAACTCACCCCTAAGTCTCCTGGGAAACACTCCCATTCCAATCAAGAAAACATGGGAAAAAGGAAAAAGCATAATGGATTAAACTTGGAATATGGTTGTTTCAATTTCTGCTTTAAGTAGTTGAAGGTTATGCATCCATCTTTCAAAAGCATGAAATGTGGATAAGACTGATTCTCAAACTGGAAAAGAACATGAGACTACTGTCAACGCCAAAAACAGTTATTAAAAAAAAAAATCTGCTTTATTGCTGATCTCCGTTGAGACCTCAGATCCTGTCCAATGTATTTTGGGCTCTACAAACAGTAGTAAGCAAAATGACATTCATCTAGTTTGCATATTCCTGCTGTATTCAGAACCAGGCTCATTTGCTCCTGCAGCAAAGGATGATTTACAATCCTGCTGTCTTTAACAACAGAAAACTTAAGTGGAAAAAATCCCTCAAAAAATCTCCATTATCTATTTTAATCCATGTAGTAGCAAAGAGACCTGAGACTAAGACAGATTTTTAGGCTCCCAGTGATTTCAGTAGAACTTGGTCTCCTGAAAAGCTCTGAAGAGACACAGATGCCCAAATGCCTCGCACGGCATTTAGCACAGCTGTACTCTGAACCCCCAGGGATGTCCAAGCAGATGTTGAAATATGCTCAATAACCTGCCTGGGGACCAGGAGCAAAAGATGCTGTATTGTGTTTAAAGCGTGCCAGGAAAACTTCAGTTGAGAAACTGCACTGTGGGATAAGATCTTTCCCTACGTTTGCAGGTAAGACAGAGGTATAAGTAAAATGTAATTAATTTCAAGAACAAAAAATTAACAATACTTGCTTATTGTGCTCGTGGAAAGATATGTTCAGGCTGGTCCCTCGCATAGGCCAGGCTGCAATGCACCTGTACTTTAAGTGGCATTTGAAGCCACTTTTCCCACAAAAGCACATTTTCCACAAAAGCTTTTCAGTCTTGAAGCCACCTGATGCTGCAGAGAGGCTACTTTTCCCCACAGCAGGCTAAAGCTGCCTCTCGCGTCTCGTTTTGACACCAACAGCTGTTTCTGCAGCAAGACATTACAACACACGCAGAGTTCAAGACTTGTTTGCTGAGTCTCTGCACTGCTGACCTCTGAGCAATCACAAGTTTTCCTGAAGAGAAGCTCCACACTGTACCACAGATCACCGGGCTCTGCCTTGTTCTAGCTGAAAGGCATCCCGAGGCCGAGCTGTAAAAACAAGGCAGCAATAAAAAGGGAAAGATGAGGTGCTCAATATCCAGCAACATCCTACATTACAGCCTCCCAGACCCGCTGCGGACAGCACTCCAGCAAAGTTACTCTGTTTTCATAAAAATCAGGAGCAATTCAAGAAGCTTTAGCCAGAAGGTTAAGATGGAAGCCACATGCCAAGGAATTCTGGAACACAAGCGTCACAGATTTTTATCCTTAAAGCAAAAAGTAATGATTTAAACTCAAAAGGCAGAAAGGAGTGGAAGAAGGAAATTGTAGGGGTGAAACCTTGAGCACACTTGGTGGAGGTGAATGGAGATAAGAATCCCGATTCCCTAGAGGCAAACAGGGTTCAAGTAAAAAGGGAATTTTACTAGGCTGAGCAGAGGATGCCTAAAAAGGAAATTATTTTCCTCCTTTTCATCGACAGAAAGATTGTTCCAGTGACAGTTACCATGGAAACCGGTTTTGAGAATAACAAGAAAGCATTTATGGTACAGAGCTTATTTTAAAGGATGGTGAACCATCAGCATCCCATTCCCCTAACTGAACTGATAACCTGACCAGATGACCCACAGAACTGAAACAACACATTTTAAAGTGGCATGGAATGGCAGTGCTAAATGGAACAGTCACAGCTTCCTACTGCTGTGTTTTTATGACCTTCAAAGCTATGGATATGGGGCTCAAAAGTTTCTCCCAGGACACAGCTTTAGCCAGGCTGACTGGCACCACATGTCTCAGCATGCAAAAGCCAGAGACAGGTGAGCACCTCTGCTCTAGTTCATTCAGGCTGGCATTTTCTTCTGTGTCATTCAGTTCTATTGTGAAGGAGGTGGTTTTTTCCCCTGTCAGACTGAAAATTCAGTTGTCAAATGCAAGGGCACATGGGACTGGCCGAATCTAGGAGGGCAGCACTGCTGCTGCCTTTACAGTCACAGATTTCACTCTTTTCTGTGGCTGCTGCACAGACCGGGGAAACTGAGAAATGCCTGCTACCCAAGGTAGAGGAGGGAGGAGGGACTCTTAGGGTCTCTCTCAACACCATGTTAAAATGTTGACTTCAGAGTAGAAGTCATGAGGCTTTTTTCTTCCACTCATCTTCAGTCTTTGGTCTGCTTTGCATTTACTTCACATTTTATTTTTATTGCTTCTCCTTGCACTATGAAGGCTGAGGGATGGGAGGCTGGCCACAGACTTGAAAAGAGAAACACACGAACATGAGCTCTAAAATAAAGGGAATAATGTTCTACTGGCACTGCCACAAATATTTTTCATGCAAGGCTATCAAGAGCTTTCCAGCTTCCCAGATAGGAGCTGTTCTCTGCACACAAGCAGCCAAGGAGCAGTATCTCTGCTGGCAGCCACCCACAGCACTGGAGAACAACCTCGCTGCCCTGGCTCCCGGGCCAGCCTCTAACGGCTCAAACCCAAGATAAGATGACACCTGTCAGGTGGAGCGAAGACAAGAGGCAAACCCCAGGCTTGATGAGAAAAATACATTAACTTAATCAGATCTAGATGCTTTCTGAAGTACTCAGAAATCAAGCAAGCTGTAAGGGCTTCATTGCAGAAATGTTTCTTTTTCAAGAAGACAGAGCCTTCTGAGCAGAATCATTCTCTGCTGGCTTCTTGGCAAAACTTCTTTCATTCTGGTAAAAGCTAAGGCCACGTGTCCCACTGTTGTTCGTACAAGAGGTGACAGAACTGTGCGATTAGCACTGACATGGTGTATGAAACTAAAGCCTCTGAAATACGTTACCTTGAAAAAAATTACACGATAAAGTAGACAGCTTGACATCAAAGGGTTTCTTTCAGTAACTCCATAATACACCTGTAAGCCTGGTCCTCTGATTTTTTTTATTTAATTGTAAATTATTGCTTACACTACTGCATACTAGTTTATGATGTAAAAGCACCTATATTAGACTATTCACCACTCACTTGCCAAGATAAGCATTTGTTAGGGTAAATCTGTCAAAAATAAAGCTGTCTAGAAGAGCACAAAGAGGAACTACTATCAAAGGTGGATCTAAGCATAGATCTTACTTGTGCTTTTTAAGCAGTGAACCCTCCTCTCTCTGGCCCCAGTTCAGGATGGAGACATACTAGGCAATAACAGTAACAGTAAAAAGGCAAAAAAACTTAGCAAAACCTCATTGCTATTGTTTTTTCTATCTGCTGCCTATCAAAAGCTGGATGATGCAGCTGGCAAGCTGGTATAGAAAATCAAGTCAGGCCTCAATACTTTTCATTTATGGTTTTCTGATTTGGGAAGTTGGTTCAGACAATGCCCACCCTGTTGGCTCAAGACTGACAAGGCAAAAGTCTAAAAAGAACCAAAAAATTTGACATTAAATTCCCTTTTTTCATTTCCCCATGTTCCTATCCAGTTATCAGTCAAATCTGCATATCAGTAAAGGCTATTTAACAGAAAGTTTTCTCAGTTCCAGGAACAAGTATAAGCATTGAAGAAAAAATAAGGATGAAAACACACAACCCCAAAATGCAGGTTTAAATCATGCCTACTTGAAAGAGTGAAGACATATGTCCTACCCAGACATGCATGGTTCTCCTAGGTTTGTACAATCTTCTAATGATTTAAACAGTTAAATGACAAGGAAAAGGGCTCCTGGAATTTTTTGTTGTTGAATAAAAAGACAGCTTCAACTATGTGATATCCAATTTTGAACATAACATTTTAAATTAAAGTTCTGATTGTGAATCTATTTTCATTTTTACCACCTCCAATCTAAGGTCAGAAGAGTAAACCAGCACTTCTAGAACAGCTTAACTGGAAAGAACCAGAAAAAGTTGATAGATTCCAAAGATGGATTTGAAGCTGCTTTGTTCAATGTATCTGTTTGAAAAAAAATTACTCATTCACTGAACCTCTGATGGTCGTTACACCAGAAATGGAACACATCATCCAGGCTTCCTGCCTTTCACCAGATGATACAGAGACTGGTGTTCTGGAGCACTTGGTCTAATTTTCTTCAGTGTTACTTCTTACATATCCTTTTCAGACAGGTACAGCATCAATGGCCATGGGAATAACAAAGAGGTCTGCTGCAGAGCCTTGATTTTTGATTTTTTAATCACAGATCTCAGGAGCTGACTGACTTTTAAAAACATAGTGAAGAGCATATTGCCTACAATATATTTCAGGAGAAAAAAAGCCCACAGAAGAATACAGTTGATGATGATGATTAATTGATGTCCATGCAAAAAAATTAATCAAAAAGCATTTCTGCCACTGGGAGTATGTCTTTGACCAAGTACAGCATAACAAGGAAAAAAATCTGATTCAATAGATAATTAATTTTTCTGAGAAACTGAAAACAAGGTATGAAAATTTGACTTTTATCTTCCTTGAGAAATCCTCCAGAATGCTAGGATCAGCCAGAAGCATTACTTTGCATGGCTAGTAATGATAATGCAAGAAAACATGATGTGATTGATTTTTTTAGTCTCCTTTTTTTTCTTAGCATCAAGGGAAAGAGAGAAAACATGATCATTTTCCCCACTGTGGACTGCAAAAATGAGAAAAAAGAATTTTTGTTTTGCATCTCAACATAAAAATCCCATCTCCAGAATCCCAGTGAGGTGCAGCCTGAAGGAAGGTGACATGATCAAAGGTGTCCAGGGAAAGAGGAAGATCCCTGTAAGACACAGCTTCAGTATGCAGGTGGTAACTCAGGCCCTTTTTAATTCAAACACAACTTCTTCCACCACTGGCTCTCTCTAGAAGCCGTAATTTTAAACAGCTTTTCCTTCTGAGCTTCAGCAGCAGCACAGCTGAAATTCATCATCTCACCTGAAACAAGGTGCCCCTCGGATGGGTTACAGGATTTAATTTAGCACTGGTTGCCAGATCAGTAAGGTTTTTTTGAAACAAAAGGATGGAGTATATTTTAAAATTAAGTTTTTCATATGGAAAGGCTCATTGTTTCTCAGAATAACTTGGATTTTCATCAAATACTGGAAATGGAAAATTGCCCAGCAGGTTTTGTTTGAAAACTGTTCTTTATAAATACTTCAGCAGGAACCTCTTTTTTGTAAGGAAAATTTTTCTAACTAGGTTAGGTATGACCACCACATAGCATCAAAACTGTCCATTCATTTGTGAGGCATTGTAAGAGAGTCTGAAGTGATCCTGAGGAGTTCAGTGGTGCTTGTGGTGGTGTTCACAGATCTTTTTGCCCCCTGGTCTTCTTGACATGCAACCTTCCGTGCACACAGTTTAAAGAGACAAGTCCAACACAGAGATGGATGCTTCCCTTCCCATATGCCTGTGCACTGGAAGGTGTGTGTGCTGACAGCAGTGTCAGCAGGAGGAGGAGTAAGACAGACAACCATCTGTACAGACTGCAGCGCTTCGCTTGTTCAGCCTACGTGGTTTCTACAAACAGATCTAAAAGGGAAATGACGGTGGAGGGGTGGGAGAGAAAACGCAAATGGGACAAGGAGAAAAAGAAGCTGAAGAGAAAGGCTATCCCTGCTGTGAAGGCAGACTCCTTATGCACAAGAATATTTACACAGGAACTGTGTCTAGTTATGTTAGCTGCCATCATGGAAGAGAACCCAGTCGTGTGTGTGACTTGTGATTAGTCAAGGACTTCACTTGTTGAAATCACCTGTTCCTTCCCATTGAAAGGATGCACACACCATCCCATCTCAGCCCCAGCAATGCTGCCAGACCCTCACATAACACTCCATCACCATCTTTGACATCTTTCCTTCCTCCTGCCACCCCCAGCATGCTCTACCCCTTCTTGGGTCGCTAAAGTGGTAGGTGGGAAAGGGAAAGCCTGCATTTATCAGGCAGGCAGCCAAACAGACCAGATAAATCGCAAGCTTGTACCAGAGCCCCTCAGAGTAAACTTAGCTGAAATCACTGGGTAATTTAAGAACACTGGGAGGGAAAAGGAGAAGATAAACAACAGAAAAATATGATCATACAAACCTCACCTCTACAAGAAACAAGGTGAAGATAAGCACCAAGCAGATCACCTGACAGGTGAAAATATGCCTGGGTGACAGAAAGACTCTCTAAGGAGCTCTTGCATTGAAGTTCTTAGTCACCATCACAAACTGGGTTTCTTTTTCCCTCATTCTCCCAAGAAGTTTCAGTTCCACCTTTGTCACATGATCACAGCATCACTGTGCCATTTGTGTCAGAGCCTGGATTTTCCCTTTGAAAACACCCCCAAACAGCAATGACATTTTAGATGATGCATTAATGAAAGGCTTAGCACCTGACTTGTCAAAACCTAAACCTTTGTGACTGTTAACATTTAACACTCTGCAAGTACCATAAAGGGAGTCCTAGAGTTGATGCTTGGTGTTGTACAGAGCATGCAGATGGCAAGTTAAAAGACAAGGAAGAATGGGATGTTTCAGGGCAGACATCATCAGCAACTTTCTTTAAACCAGTAAGTTTTCCTAGTAGATCAGGTAGAAATGAGTATTTTCTCCTCTATCTATACTGCTCCACAGTGGCCAATCAACATCAGTCCCAAAGAGCAGGCTTACTCAACACCTCAGCCTAGTATTGTAGAGATAAACTCCTCATGAGATTTTGAAAAGCTGGACCTGATACTGTTCAGAGCTACAACTTTTGATTTTCACCCATTGCACTAGTAACTGCTTTAAATATAAACCTGTATTGTAGTAAGTGCCTGACCTCCTGACTTAGCTGTAACAGTTGAAAACATTTACCTTACATGGGCAAAAAACCCTATAGGGCACAAGAAAAAAAGAGAAAAGAGGAAGACATACATAAAATAGCTGTGACAAAACCACAAGAATTAACAGTAGAAGTAAGCACTTAAACTCCATTGTTTTCTTGCTAGATTCTTTAGAAATATTTCAGATTCTGTCTCAGGAAAACTCTGAAAATACAAATTGGGACACAAAATCAGCTAGAGGGTTTTCATTTTTGCTATAGGCTAATAGCAAAAAAATTCTCAGAAGGAAAATAATTTTAACTGTTACTGACTTTTAACTCAGCAGAAGACAAAAGTCTCAGCTTCTCCTAAAAACTGAACATACCATCTCAAACCACACAATCCTACATGGTTTCATACTGTGGGATTTAGCAGTCTGCTGCATATCTTTTTAAGAAGAAAAGCTTCCAAAAGTGAGCAGATGCAGCAGTCTCAAAGTATCTTGGAATATACAAGATACACAAATTGTCTCTTTCTCTCAGAAAGGATCTGGCTTTGCTTTTCCTGTTGAAATTCACCTACGCTAAAAATCCAGAGTCACAAAAAGGTAGCACAAAATAAATCTATTCCACTAGAGGAATAAGAATCGGTTTCTGGTAATGCATCACCTCTTCCGTTTCTCTCTTTAGCTGAGAAATTTGTTCTGACTGTTCTAAAATTGTGTCCTTACAGAAGTAGACATATTCTCCCTCCAGGTTTGCTAACCAACACCAAGAGACAGAACAGAAAATAAGAGTACAATTGTACGGCTACATCTGTTCTGTACCTGTAAAACAAACCCAAAATTCTACAGAAAATTACATTGCTAGAAATTCCTTACACTTGAACTACCTAAGTTTTGTGTCCAAAGCATAATGGCTGTGTTTGATATTTTTAAAGCCAGCTCATGCTGGCTGACTGTAGTATCTCTGGGCAAATCTACCTCAAGTACGGTTATTTAGATGGTATTTATTATATTTAAAGGTTTTATTACAGTCCACAATGCTTTCACCCTACAGACAGGAAGCCACAATATTGCAGCTAAACTTACATAGCTGGTCATCTTCGTTTCCCTCTTGAATTTGGGAAGTAGCCAAAGCAGTAAAGTCAGTAAGAAACTCCCATCCCCAAAGGTACCAGAAGTAGTCTTGGTGCACAAGCTGCTAAGACCATAAATTACTTGAGGCTCCTTGACAAGGAGGTCAGCCACATGAAAGTGATTCTAACAGGCAAAAACCTTCATGTGCTCAATGTTCCTTCACACAAACAAGCCTTTTGAGTCATCATCATCTCTACTGTATGGCAGTTACGTGTTCTTGAACACAGATGTGCCAAGGAGCTTCTCACACCTGTTAGGTGGTACAGAATAGTCACAGAAAAATCCAAACATTTAGCAAAACCAAAAAAAGACTCACTTGAGAGAGATCTCCCACAAAGAGCAAAAAAAGCTTGCCTCTTTACTGTTTCACAGCACCAAATCCAAGAGCAATCCAAGCACCCAAGCTCCAGGTGCATCGATAGTTTGGTTTGGCACCAGCAGGGAGCTTTGCTGCACAGCACCCCCTTCATGGGGCAAAAGCCAGGCCTGGTAAGGAACACTCCAACACTGCACTCAGCTCAGTGCCACCTACTTGCCTTACCTTTACCAGTCAGCAGCTGTGCTCAATGTTCAATATTGAATATATTAGGAATAAAACATTTCCAAACACATAAAAGGAAACATCTCCATCGCAATTTTAAGCATAGTGATGTTTTACCATGTGCCAGGCGTCCCATACATTTTCCTTAAGGCAATGGATAGCTTGCTACACTATCTCTATGAGAGGAAAATCTTCCACCCGCTATCTTCCCAGTAACTTTACTGTCTTCATAGACATGAGATGACAATAGCCAGGGGCATACCTGAAATCCTTGGATTTTAACATGCACTGAACTGCTAGGAAACTTTTAAATTGGAGAGGTCACAGGAGACAGATTTCTGGGCGTATCTCCAGCTAAATGCCACCTTTTCGGCAACGCTCTCTCATCAGAACTTACATAAAAGGCAGACAGACACTTTTCAGTGATACCCTGCAGCAGATCCACCTACCTCCTAAAGGTAAAGCTTAAATTCTGTTCTTCTGTACAGCAGAAATGCCATCTTGCAATCATAGATGTGGAGGGTGAACACCAGTCTCCACTGTCCACCTCTCCTGCTGTAGCCATGCACTGATCAGAACTAGAAACCAGAAGCTGATACAAGGTGAGGTGCTTCAGAAATTTCACCAAACAAAAATGAGGTGCTCTGTAATCTGTTAATATTTTGGCTGGCTGTGCTTTTAGCATGAAATTGAAAAATGTGCAAAAACCCAAAGATGCTCAGTTTCGAGCAGCTAATTGAATTCAGTCTTTCACATCCCAGATAAACATCCTAAACCTCGGTGCACCGTGGTGTGAATGGATGGGTGCTCTTTGTTCCCACTTCTATGCAGATACACTCTTGACCAGAGCAGCTTTCTCAGTGTCAAATCCAATATATTTGCTGGAACAGATTCAGCGCTGTTAAACTAGTATTTTTCAACAATAAACAAAATTTTGTCACTAAACTTACAAGCAGTACTAGCAACACAATAAAAAATTACCTGAAATCAGACCTCAGCCTTTCTACTCACCTCCTTACTGTCTTGTTGTTTTCCATTAATGGATTATGCCTCCTTTCTATTTCATTGGTGAGACGAGAGAAAAATTCATCCTATTCCATATTGTCCTCTGTTATTCCCACTCCAAAGCCTTCAACATGTTTAAACATAAATCCTTGGAGCTTCTAGCTCTTAGTGCTTACTACTCCCAGTTAAGCAAAGGAAGAGTTAAATCCAGTCTCAAGACTCTGTAATAATTATTCCCTATAACCTCTGTCCATTCTAAGTCTGTATCACAGGAGAAACCAAGAGATTTACTATCTACAGTAGAGGACAAGAAAAAAAAAACTGCAACAAATATTTTTAGAATTTTATTAATCTTAACAGAACCAGCAAATTAAACAGTGGTCACCTGTTTGGAGAGGATTTGCATTTAAATAGCAGCTGTGAATATATAACAAACTATGTACAACTGTGTCAGTCATCAACTGAACGCTAATCAATGTAATCCAAATCTTCTGGGATTCCAAAACCTTTATCAATTCTGCTCTCTTCAAATCCAAATTTACGCTTGGCCCAGGACTTTACTGAAAAGATGTTATCTGGAAACAAAATGAAAAACATTCATTTTGAGTATTTAGGAAAGCGTGAATTATAGTCTTGGCTCCAACAAAATCCTTCCATTTGCAGTATCTCTTGTGTGTATGAAAAAGGTACACAGTGGGAAACATCATTATGAAGTAGATTTAGAACAGAAAACACAAGGCTTCTGTTAATAACCTCCAAAAAAGAGGAAATCATTTACTTAGCAATGACTAAAATATGTTATCTTTATCTTTTCTTGCTCCTCTTTTACAAGGAGACTGGAAGCTACAATTACAGTGTAAGCCTGCTATAGTGATGAGGTAAGTGTGAATATGCATAGTGAGTATTTTATAGGTCCTTCTTCAACTAGACACCTACTATGTGACTGTCTACAGCTACAAAAATTAGATTTAAATTAACTGTAAGGTCCTTTCTAGTCCTGTGTGTTTGTTCAGACACTGTATATTTTTTGAAAGCTAAAAAGATATTCAAGAAGCTTTATTTTAGTCAGCACTTCTCTTTTAGCATCACGTTATTATTTTAACACATACATTTTGTTCAATTTAACATAATTTTTCACTGCAGCATTTACTGAAACTCATTACGTCATTTTTAACACCCATAGACTGCGGCATTCCTTAAGACAGGAAGTGTTCTGTCTCTGCACAGCTTAGAGATCTATTTTTCCTTTCTTTAACCATCACACGTTTGATTTTAAAACTGTCTCTTCAAAAGAAAAATATGCTGCAGCATATAACCAAATTGTCTAATTAAATAGCACAGTACTTTCTACAGGCTGAGGCACAGTTCCTTTACCTCATTCGAGGCCTTGAGAACAGCCTGTCATCAACAGCAGAAAGCCCTGACAGCTCCCAGAAGTTATTTTCAAATACATAATTTTATTTCCCCATATGCAGTAAACAACCCAGATATAAAACAATAGTCCAAAGACTAAGACAATGATATCCTGCTGCACTTGGCATAACCAATGATAGCAAGCAGTCCATCAGTAGGAGATCTAATCTAGACAAAAAATTATGAACAATATTCTAAATAATTTAAAAAACCATAAGGACATATAAATAGCTTGCTCTGCAAAATGGGAATGAATACAGCAAAACTATGCAACAACAGAAAATTGAATTAAACTTCCATAGAGATGTCATACGAGTAGCATTCCTTAAAACTATGCATCATTTTACCTATCAAAACTAATCACTTAGTTTGAAAAATACCTACTTTGTATTGGCATCCATCACATGATAGCAGCAATAAGATTCCACAAACCATTCTGCTCTTCAGAAAAAAATGAACATTCAGAATAGAATTAAACTTTCTGAATACCTGGGCATCACCATTTCCAGTCTCTATTGCTTTCCTGATCTTACAAGATCTAACTCAACCAAGGAAAAAAGTTGCAGGATTTAACACAGTGTACAAGACAGCACCAGAAGGACAAATCCGTTATGGTATATGAAGTACATTCAGTAACTAAACTGAGAAGATGTATTCTTTTTGTTGAATCATAATAATTTTATAAGGAAAATAAATTTCTCTATGTTTTTATAAGTGGGGACTATCCTACATGAAATCCTAATCAAATTTAAAATTCTTAACACTGAGTAGGTCTTTTACTGAAACTGCTCTAGTGTGAAGCTGTGTCACTGCAATACACACCAGTCCATCTGTTGGCTGCCTCCTTGGCCACTTGGTTTGTTTGGCCTGAAACAGAGAAAAACACCAACAACAATAAAAGCATACATCACAGCAAAATCATCACATAGTTTCAAGGCACAGAGACTAAATTTTTATTGATGTCATTTTTAGCGAACCACACAATATAAAGAACTTATTCTACTGCTTCCAAACACTTGTTTTACACTTTTAAGGTTCCAGCAAGCACAAAGCTAGGTTAAAAAAAAACAGGCGCAAAGAGCATAAAAGATACCATATGAACAACTGTAAGTTTTTAAAGTGTATCTTAAAATAAAATAACCCCAGTTTGGCTTGCCTACAGGCTTAATTGTCTTCACCAGGATTGGAACTAGATACATGGCCTGAAGATACCAGAGATGGAATATATTTCATAATCCTCTCTATACATAAGTAAACCATCACATGGGTATGCATGACGCTACATAGGTAAGGAAAATGACAAGGCAGCAGTCTATCATATCAATCCAAAAGTTTATAAGATAAACTTTTATAAATAGCTTATCATGCATCATTTGAGAACCCCTTCAATGAAATGAAGACAAAATAATGTTTCTGGCTATTAAACTTGGCTTACATCCCGTAACACCACTCCAGAACTAAACACGTAACAGTAAATTACCATTACTACAAACAGGTTTTGTATAGTTTCCATGAGACAAAACAATCAAGAAGAATTCCTTAGATCACTTTACTCCCATTAAAGTAAGTACTGAATCGAATCAAGCAGGTTAGGTTGTAACGTGGGAATTTATCAGAACCATTCTGGTTCTCACGCCTACATGTAACTTAGTTATTCCCAGTTAGTCTTGTTAGTACTTGCATGATAATACTCATTTGAATGGTCAGCATGAAACTTGTCTCCAGGGTACGGAGATGTGAATATATGATCAGGTATCCATTGTTATACACATTACACTTTAAGCAAAATTAAATTACGTTGAAAAATCATCTGCTAGCACACAGGAAGGGAAGTACTCATTATTCCAACCTTAATACTCCTGTAACTGATATGAAAAATGTTTACATTGGAGTAATACGCTATTTCAAAACCAATATAGTTTCTAAAAATGGCCTACAATTAGAAAGTTTGGGCACAGCACAAAGAAAAGCAAAAAAGATGGGCAAAAAAAGGAGTGGGAGAGAAAATGGCATTTTTGCTTGCTTGCATGCATCAGAAATTCAAGTGTTCCTAGCCTGAGAGAGATATTCCCTATTTCCTTTGCTGAGTGCTTGCTGCCATCCCCACTTGTTCCATTCCACGACTGGTGGCACTGACAACCTACTTGCAGCTAACAGCATTTGGAACAGTACCTAACCTAACCCTATTTAAAGCAAGTCTGCAGAGTAAGAGCTTCCACTGGTCACCACTTTAAATGTGTGACCTATGATACTTCCCTCAGCATTTTTCTGAAATTCTACAGTAAAACTTGACAGCTATATTTGACTCCAAGTAACGAAGTTTGAAATGAAGTGGGGGAAAGCAGGATGGCATTAAACTCCATGGATGCAGAGTGGTGAGGTGACAGCATCCTAGTGGTGGGTGAGCCAACCTATTCCACAGCACCTGCAAGGTCTCAGAAGAAAGCTCTGCTTTGCTGGAAGCAGCTGACCAGCACAACAGTGGCAGCATGGTGCACTGTCACCCTGCAAACACTGCTCACGTGTGTTAAAATATACATAGTGATCATGTGTTCTGAAAATGCGACTTCACACCTCTGTCAAAGAAAAGGCTGAGGTGACGACAGACATAGGCTGGGCAACAAGTTAGAAGGGCAGTCACTGCCTGTAACTGATTTGTGGCTGAAAATGAAAACATGGTAGTGGGAGCAGGAGGCTGTAATGGGGAAATCCCATTATAACATATATATAGATAGATAGACAAATAATCTCCACAATGTCTCAGAGCTACAGGGGAACATTTAGCTATCTGAAGGCAAGATTTAAGTCCCTTGGGATCAGTCTTAAGTCTTGCCTATGATTCCACTGCATGATCTTGTGTGTCTGCTGTAAGCAATACCATGCCTGGAAGAGGAACAAGAGACAGGCTTTGGTAGTTATGGACCTGCACCTCCTGAAGACACCAGCCACATCTGCATCATCTCCAGCATCTTCCAGGGACCTCCAACTCCATCACAAGAACTGACAGAAATGAAGAAATCTGCACCTTCACTACCTTCTGGAACTCTTTTATAGTTGCTTGTTGGGACTTTCATTGGTTGCATCATCTGTATGTATACATGTACGGAGGATGAGGGAAAGCAGAAGTAGTAAAACAGACACCCCTCAGACACACCTACTTAATGTATGGGTGTAACTAACTCAAAGTCATGCTACTTCTGACTGCCTGTTCTCTAGCTCCAGGGGATCACAAAGCCATGTTGGTTTTTAGAATCCACTGAAAAAGAAAGCTCAAGATCTAAAGACAGCAATAGCATGGGAACTCAAAAATATACACTCCAAAGCAGAATCAGGACACCAACTGTGCAAACTGTAAAAAGGAGAAACTCAAACATAGCACTAAGGGCAGCTGGATAATTGCCAAAACCACCACAACCATTGAGTCCCAAACTTGGCTGGAGTCCTTCTGATCCTCCTGCTCACCAGAGCTGCTCCAACTGAACTTGATTTTTGGCAGCTACTAAATAGTGCTCCAGTACTGAATCTGCACAAAACAATGAAAGGCCAAATATGCAGTAGAGGTGAGCAATACAGGAGGCAACATTTTCCAGATGCTTCCAGATGTTCTCATTACCATCAGGCTCTAGTTACAATATGTATCTATACATCTGCACATAGGCTGACAATATATGTAATTGCTGTCTGGAAGCAGCAAAACAATCCATTTGTTCTGGACATTACATATTTATTTCACCTATTTGTATAACAATGCCTCAAATAGACTTTCCCACTCGCATGTCTGCAGGATACAAGTCATTTATTTGGCTGAGGCACATACCTGTATCCTCTGCTGACTACTTCCAGGCACATTTGGCGTTTTGTAAGAAAGAAAATGGAAGCTTGCATTTTGTCTCCAAAACTGAACAAAAGCAACCACTGTGTGTACAGCAATGCAAGGCCCGGGAGCAGCAAGACTTGAAGTGCTGGTCTGTTATGTCAGCAAACCACAGCTGGAAATATGCCCTAAACAATGAAAGGCTACAGGGCAGAGAGTTATTTTGACCGGTCCTCCTGAAAAAGTCTTTTTCCCTCAGCCCCAGGTATCTCGGGAGAACTGCAGGGAACTCAAAAAGCCCAGATTCTGAGAGCTGAACCATTATCCCAAGCATCTGTGATTGTCCTTATCACAGAGACAATCCCCTGTATCCCCACAGAGGAAAGTAAAGGTATGGAAAGGAAGGTCCAGCCGCAGAAAATGTCTAAAAAGAAAGTGAGGGTGGGTTGGAATTATGCTTTTCAATGCAGGTAAGTGGCATTCTACAAGTGACCTGCAGGTATTTTGGAGCAGGCCAGGAGACAGAGGTGACCAAAGGGCACATGGACAGCTGTCAGAGGTGCACTAAGAAGCTTCTAAAGCAAATGGACAGCACCTGGTCAGGAGTCAAGGCCAGCAGCACAGAACATCAGCATAACAGTGTTTCTAGCAAATCTCAACAGGCATTATATATTGACTCAAATCATTGTAAGGCCACTATGTTTCTGATCCCACTCAGGAAGCCCTACAGTCATTCTCAGCATATTGCAGAACTACAGCCTCCTCCTTCCTTTCTTCTATCCTCCTTCCCCCAGATTCTCTCACTTTTTTCACTGGAAGGGGGAGATGGTTGGAATTAAAAGTCCTATTTGCATTCTGAAATTCAATGGCCAAGAGCTGTAGAAGCCTCAAATATTTCCACAGGGCAAAAAACAATTGTGACAGCAACAACCACCACCATCTCCTCACAAACATTTTCCAAACCTACTTTAGGTTCTTCCTAAAATCCTTTTTAAGTCTCGCACATATCATTAAGGGAACACTAAGGATACAGTCATGGAATAGTACTCAAATTCAGACTGTAAAGGCAACATATTATAGTTCCAACAGCTATAGTAAAAGAAAAAAACAACAAACCAATGGGCCAGAACCAGCTCACAACCACCTGAGCTGGTAGAAATGGACAAAGAGCTGTAGCTTTCTTTGATCTCCTAGATCCTACTCCGGCATTTTCTGGACAACTTTAAGGACTTCTAGCTCCAGGAATCTCTATTTCCCTAGAATAATAAAAGCTAATTGTAGTTATAAAGTGTACACACTGTGGTGCTAGTTTTGACCTACCACAACTAGTGCCACAAGAAAATTGTATGGACTTCCTCACTTAAAAGGCACATGACTGCAGAGGGAATTAGCACCTTACCAAGGAGACAGTCACCCATCAGCCTGTGGGGTGTTAGCAGATACAAGCAAAATACAACTGCAGTCTTCAGCATGTGGGCGAGGGAGTAATTTTACAGCAGGGATTGCAATTCCTCTGTATGAAATGCAGGGAACAGCTGCAACTGTTCTCAGGGATCAGGGAGGATTATTAGCCCAAAGATTCCCAATCTCTCTTGTGAAATTGGTCAGGGTAAATTAAGTGCATTAGGTGGATTTGAATTCCCATAATAATTCTGCAGTCACTTAGACTGAATTCAAAGATGAAAAATGGCAACTACCACAGGAACTGTATGTGAACTTGAACCTCCCATGACTCTGATTATCCACTGCCTTCTGCAGAGAGTTTTCCATTCTCCTACACATAGGTTGCCCTTACTTTCCAGAAACATTACCTTGCCGTCATCACACTGTGACAGATTTGTTTCCCTACTTCTGCTGGGGTAGCATCCCTATAATATCCTGTGATGCAGTTTCCAAAATTATTCCCACTAATGAAAACATCTCATGCAAATAAAGATCCCATCTGCAAAGGCCGCGGTAGAAGGTGAGCGTAGAAATTACACACGTCATCCACAGGAAGTACAAAAGGTTACTGCCTAGTAACTCCTACCCACATGTCCATTCACAGACTGACACCACAGACTCTGATCAAGAGCCTGTGGCTTGCCATTGGAGACTATTTATGGCAATGATGTGATGAGGTGGCTTCTTAAGGTCCATATTTGAGTATCCTTGAGAACAAGTAATCTACCACACTGTCAACAGGGTGAATTGCAATGTGGCAAGAGGAGCTTTACAAGAATGTTTTGTAACCCTGTGTTAGGCAGATACCTCCACACTATTGGAAATCTTTATCCTCCCCCATGCTTCCCAAAGAGGCGTTTCCTCTTAGAATAAAGAGCTGCCATGTAGAAAAGTGATAGCACATCAGAATTCTGTCAACTCCTTTGAACCCAAAATACCACATCACTCTTCCCCCATACTCCAGTATCCCACACAACACTTTTCCTCATGATATTAATCAACAGGTCACAATGCTTCAGAATTCATGACTAAATTCAAGTCAATGTGTAAATATGATTTCTCATTTAAATCACAAACTCAACAGAACTTTTTATACTGACTTATTTTAGACTCTGAATAAAGTTTCAGCACTACAAGAAAAAGCATTGACAATTACATATGCTACCTACTGATCTACAACTATTTTGAAAAGCATAGAACACAGTATAAGCTATTTGTGACAGAAAAATACTCAAGAATACTGATATATAAATTAATTAAATCAGCATTTCTGCTGCAAGACCTGTGTATATGTGCTTGAAAATAAACCTGAGCAAACAGATACCACAGTGCCAGTCTTGTCTACCTGGTGAGACATAGTGCACAGTAAAGCTACTAAGAAGCTGATCCACATTGCTGAGAATATGCTTTTAAAGGGTCTGCAATCTCTGTCAGTGTGTTTGAAAAAAGTGTCAAGTCTCATCAGCAAAAAACTCCCTCTGTCCCATATGAAAAGGTCACACTGTCAAATTTCATCAGTATGTACACAGGGTCTCCTTGAAAAATGTCTAACAGAATTTGTCAGAATTGCTACCAAAAAATTCCTCTATGCAAGACATGCTCTTGCACTTAAGTTTACCATATTCATGTACCTACAGAAAAAGACCATTTACCTTTCAAGTGTTGTACCTGAAAACCCACACTGAACTCTTAGTTGCATAACTAAAATATATCCATTTTCATCCAAAGAGCAGAGGGAAGCAAAGTGCTTGCAAAATATAAACAAGCACACCAACTTGATTCAGGGCTCCCTGACACCACTCTGTTTTTCTTGCAGTGGACAACTCCTTCCCCACTTCATTCGCTAATAAACTCCACACCTTCAGCACAGCTAAAGGAACTTGCACACTTCTGAGCTGCTGAACTGTATCTCGCAAGGAGGCCCATCCCAGGGCACCATGGGTTTTGGTCAGTTGTGGATTGCAATCTGCTGTCACCTCACGTGTCGCAGCTGTTGCAGAGAAGAGTCTGGAAGGCATCACAAGAAGTTCTCTGGTCTCTGTAACCACAACTCAAGGCATGTTCAGCTTTACCAATGCCATTTCTGAGGCATTTGTTGCCTGTTTTTAAGGTTTCCAGTATTAAGCTTTTACAACCTTCCCAGACAGTCTAATTCTATGTTTGATTATTGCTACCATCAGTTTTCCACTTAACTTTTTCTGCCCCTACAATTTAAGGCTATTACTTTTTGCCATCTTCTCCACGAACCTGAGTAACAGGCTATTTATTCCTTTTCTTTTCTTCAGGAGATACAGATACTCAAAACCCACCAGGAACAATCTTCTTTTGAGCCCTATTTTTGTAAAGTTTTTTGTCTCTTAGAATGTGATTGCTCAATGTCCTTTTGCTCTACTCTGAACACTTAGTTATATGAATATACGAATGCTCTGAAATAAGTTAGGTATATCCAGGTAGGATATCCAACACTGACACAGTGTTACAGCTGAAGCCATGCAAAAGCCTTTAGGTGCAACACTTTCTGCCTTGAGCAGAAAGATTATTTCATACATCTCATTGTTGGTTATACTTCTGCTTTTGTATCTTAGTATGGGGATTTTTCTTGGCACAACAAAAATTCTCATAGTCAACCTGTGAACTACTGTAACTCCGACATCTTTTTTCAAATCTTCCCTGCTTAACCAACTGCCTCAGATCATTTGTGTAGCACAATATCCTTGAATACAGCTAACACCCTTGCACTTGGCACTACTGAATGTTATCCAGTGTTTTTTAGACTATCTTTGCAATTTGTCATGATCATTTTGAAGTCTCATTTTGTCCTTTTTCCATGCAGTCTCTCCTAGTTTCATCATCTGCAAATGTAACAAAAGAACGTCTTCTATTGTATTGCCCAGCTCATTAATATAAACACTGAGCAGATGCACATACATGACAGACAGTATTACAGAGCTTCATCAATTCCACCTCCCTTTCTGATACTGAATTGCCCACAAATTATGAAGTACTTTGAGATTCACACTACTGCTGTTTCATCAGGATTATATTTCCCTATTTTCCTTAGAACAGTATCATGCAAAACTGAGTCAAAACACCAAAGACAAACTTCCCCCAATCTACAAATGTCTCCTACAGTGGCAGAGAGAAAACCTCTGTGTTGTTCTAGGTGTTTCCAAATTGGTTTTTTGTTCTGATTTTTTCTCTGATATCCTGCTCTTTTCAGTAAAACTAGCTCATATGATGTTAAAGTGAGAAGAGAAGAAAAACCATTGGAAATTCTGTCAAATGGGCCAACATTAGTCTTGCACTCATACAACCTGCCCTGCAAAAACTGCAGTTCAATAGCACAGAACAAGGTATCTATATTAGCAATATACAGTCATAATCCAGATAAACCCATAATGATGGTAACATACCATCCCATAAATATGGGAGATATCTTAACATATGAGATTGGCAATACATTTTTTTAAACAAGGTCAGGGAAGAGCTGAGTTTGACAGTCCTGCATGTTAGCAATAAAGACAATGAACTAAAATCCACAATACCTCTCCTGACCTAATTTTGCATGTGAAAGTCATTAAAAGATATAGACTAGTACAGTCCTTCGAATATCACCATAACTTTATCAAAACGGTCTGAATGAGCTACCATACACAACTATCCTAGCAGGTCTAACACCGGGAGACAGAGCATAATACTCCACAAAAGCCTTTTTTTTCATATATGAATGGATCTGTAGATTAGTTCCATTTGATGCTTTCATCAAGGGCTTTAAAACATGGTCAAATGGATTGCTACCAATTCATTCTTTAAATAAACGAGTATCATAAATGTAGCCATAAGTAGCCATTTTCCACATCACAAATTTTATCAAGTGTCTACCATTCCTAAGCAGCTCAACAGCTTTCGCCATAAGGATTTACTGGCTCAAACAATAAAGATATTCCCACATATTTCACCCATGAGCCTCTCACTCTACATATTTTTTCTGTCATTCCAATATAAACAAATAAGAAACAAAATAAAGAAAAAGAACAAAAACATGTCTTGTCAGTGTTCTCATTTGATTTCAAGAAAAGGTACCTTGCCAGACTATCAAATTTATTTAAGCAGGGTGTTTGTTACATGTATTATCTAAAGATTTGGTGCTCCAACTGCCTCCTTTCTGAGTGTCCAAGAAAAGCCCCACTGACAAAACATAGTTTTTGCTTAACTAGCTAAATGCAGCTTCATTTTAAAGCAAGTTGTCTTAAGTTGACACTCCCCAAGAATAGTCTTGCTAGAAAGTGACTGAGGTATAAAAATACAAGTATGCATATGTCCAAATATTTAGGACAGTTTTTCATTGCAGAGTAACCTCTTACCTAAAGCCCAAACACAGAGACAGAGAAATTCTCTGAAATGCAGAGAACAAGGGCCTTTTGCTGAAAGCCAAATGACCCTTCTGGACTTAAGCTTTCCAGCTTCAGCCAAAAGCCCCACATTTCACTTCAAGCTTTGTGCCTTAGGTATGTATGTACAAACACTTCTTAAGCTGCCTAGTTTGTCCTGGTGGCCTTGCACTCATTATTATTCATAGCTGTTATAGTCTCCTTTCTTTCCAAGTGCCAGCAGCTGCTCACCCATTTACCTACTCCTGTTGCTCCCTCATTCAGTTTCTCCACATCCATTTTCTAACAGTTCAACTCATTGCAGAGTTCATGAAAATGCCCTTATGAAAACTTGTCACCTGCTCCTAGTTGGGCAGAAGATCCCTGGTTGCTCTTCAGGGCAACTATCACACAACAGACAATTCTGTGAGGTACATGACAAATGAACACATGTACGAAAGTCTTGTGAAGAAGGCAGTGAAAGACTTCATCAGACAGATTTGCTGGATGGAAAGAGATATTTCAAAGACTTCAGGAGAGTCCATCACAAGACACAGGCATCTCCAACATCAGTTCCTAACTTGAGCTGACAACTTACTTTTATCACTGCTGAACTTCGGCACTGGAATGAAGGGCCAAGGTGAGAACTCTTTAACTTGCTTTTGTCAGGGTAGGTCCTTAAACCACCACATTACAGTGATCTGGCTGGTAATCACAGCCAGATTCTGCTTAGCAAGTGTTTCCTTTGTCAAAGGACCAGCCTTTTAAATAACTGAAATGCAAATAAGCCTTCCTTAATTTTCAAGATTAAAAAAAAATGGAAGGGCTGAAGAGAAAGGAGCGGATACACTGCTTAAACTTGCAATTCCATCTCGCTTCCTATGATTACCAAAGGAGCTTGGATCAGTGATCCAAGCATACATTTGTAACTCCACTCATTAAGTACCCTGTTCCTTTTCTCAACTTCATTTAACAGGTAAGATTTTACCATTACTACATGTAACTGTGTTTACATACAAGTACATTTATCATTCCTCACTCTTCCTAGAAATTAAGTTATGTTTAGTTTTTGTAAGTTTGATTTATCTTTTAATGTAGTTTTTGAATGGGTAATTTAATTTGTCAACCTTCCAAATGAATGACAAGCCATTCCAAGAACAGTAGAGGGTGCAGGGGAAACAAAACAAAATTCTTAGTTTGATGCTGCAATTAGTTGAGAATTAGTAGAGTAAACGTGTCCTTTCATTACTGGTGCACATCTATATATATTCTAGTACTCCATGATGAAGGAGGAAAAAAAGGGGTGGGTGTGTGAGCTGTGTAGTTTTGTTTTGATTGGTAGCAGATAGCCTGCAAGTTACATACCTGAACATCCATTGTCTATTTCCTGTCATATCCTCATCCAGATCCTCAGGAGATGAATATACTAAATATACAATACTCTGTAAGATGAGACTAAGTAAAAAAAAAGGAGTACTTGCTTTTAAAACTATTATTTTTCTATGTACTTTCAAGCAAGTGTCTGGTTCACTCCAAAGAAAGCTTAGTTTAACCCAATAAGAGTAACGCAAGTGTGAGTGAAGACACAAGTCTAACATCAGCAGAATGACTAATTTCTAACTGCAGGCCTTTGTTAATGGCATTGCTGCATAAACTGTAAAAAGCACAGCTTGTCTCTCAGATGCCAGGTGCATATTTCATGGTCAGTAGCTAGGAAACATCCTGTTAATTGCAAACTGAACATACTACATCTAGAGATGATTAAAAAAACATTTTCTCTATAGGCTTCATCTGTACGCTATTGATCTTGGTGGCACCTAGACCAGGCTTAAAATTATTTGTAGATATTCACTTTCCCAAGTGAAACATTACATTTTTAAAAACAGATACTTAATAGTTCATTAACTGATATTGCTGACAAGGCTTTTTAGTTTAAACCACCTTTCTGATACGATTTCTGAACAACAATCTTTGCCATAAAATATAAAAGACAATCCATTAAACCCTTTTGTAAACTATTGGCATTCTGACGCATTTCGAGTAAAACTGATGCAACTCATTTTAAAGTCTCTCCATTAGCCAGGATAGTCCAATCTTCATTCATTTCATCAGTACTGTTTCCTTTCTGGGAACAGGGACTATTCCCAGCATTAGTAAGAATCCCCTGAAGAATCTAACACTTGGTACTAAAGTTTTTGTAACATGAAGTACATCTGCATATGTAACATATTTTCAAATTGGTTTGAACATAAGAGAATAGCAGGGTGTATCAACAAAAAAAACACCCCCAAAAAACCAATCCCCAAACTATGCATTCCACAAAATCCAGTAGCTAAATCAATGTTAACTTTTCAGCATTCACCCTTCAGATATTAAGATGAATGAAAAAACTTAACCATTCAGAACTATTTCTCATACTGTCTGTATACCCTGATAATTCCTCACAACAGTTTGTCAAGCTGAAATTTTCAGTGTTTAGGGACATCAGAATTAGAAATTTTTGAAGCACCTACAATGAAAAAAGATGTTTTCAAGTACATATTACATATAGCATGACATTTTCATGGTATTCAGAAAAGTCTGGATGCTTTACCAAGATTTATTTTCACAGAATCATGTATTAGTTTTAGAAAATAATCCAACCCTGAATTGGACTGGTAGTGATACCTCTGAGATCACACATTCAGAGAGTCAAAAGGATAAGTGTGGATATTTGTGGTTTGAAATCGTCTCAATTTGAACCACTTGCCTCTCTTGTTATAGGATAAAAATAAACAGAGAGAGCTAAAGTAAAAAGGCTGACACCAAAATTGCTACATGTGTTGTATCTGGTAGTTTGCTAATTTTTGAGAAAACAGTTTGCCTAGACACGTTCAGATCAGTGTTTTAAAGGTAAAAGCCTAAGACATAAAAGTTATCAGTAACCAGACATTCTAAAAACATGCTAAACAAAAAAGGAATGCTGACGGGCAAGATCCCAGGCCCCATAAATATTAGCAATCATACCACACAGAAGTCACTTCAGTCAGTATGTAACTATTTCTGAGAGAGCTGCCCTATCCAAAGGCACACAGTAACAAAGCACAGCTATTGTGATAAAAAAGGAAAGCAAAGACCCGACAGTGTTTTAATAAAGCATAAACCAACATTCCTCTTATTGCAGTGAAAGAACAAGAAGTCTGAAATTCTAGAAATGTTTATTTTACAGTGAGCACTGAAAATGTTTAGCTGTTTCCAATTACAAGCTGACCAGCAACTCAGAGTAAAGTCCCTATCGTTTATACACTTATGTTGCCAGACAAACTTTTCTATAAAATTAATTATGAGAAAAATTTTATTAGCTCCCTAACATCTCCCTCTGGTAGGCAGAAAAAATTAAACTTATGCAGCAGGTTAATCTTGATGTTAGGTGGAGCTTTTTCTGTTGACTTTATGAAAATCTGCGTAAATTATGAACTATTGTAAGCTTGCATTCTCCATGGCTTTGTCCTCTATCACAACCTTTAGAGAAGCTAGCAGCATCACATGTATCCAACTTTGCATACTATGTCACATAAGACACAAATCTCTCTACAATGGCTGCTCTCCCATGAGAATATATTCCAGCCTACACACACATGCCTCAAAGCTGAGAAACAATGATCCTGTCCTGCACCATCTGAAGCAGGACCACAAGTTTAATAGAAAAGTATAAAATCCCACTATTTGTTTGGGGATTTTTACTTCAGGTGACTGTTGTCAGTTTTATTGCCTTTGAGAAATAATTTATTACTCAATCCTAACTCACAGAAGGTGTCTTAAACATTACCAAGTGGCAAAGACAAGCTTCTGAACTGCAGAGGTCATTAGAAAAAAATCCGCATATTTTGCTGTTCTAGACATATTTCTACAATACCATACCTGTAAAATGGAATTATCTGAATATATCCACAAGACCAGACTATTACGTAGCTTCCTCTAGTGGTCAGTCCCTAAATCTTGTGCTTCTGCTATTTACTCTAGTTACTTGTTACACACAAGGTTCTGTGTTCAAATGCTGTAAATTTTGGAAGGCATTAAAATTTATACTGCAATGTACTTCTAATACAAAAGCCAAGGAAACTAAGCCAAACCATAGAGCAAAACATTTGTTAGTGACACTAAAAGGACAAACAGTGAAGTCAGCAAAAACCAGAGTTATTATTTTAGTTTTCCCATTTGCTCCCTTGTGAATATGCATTATAATATATTTAGTTACACGGTCAAGCTTGACTTTCCCACCACGAGATTCAGGAAGCAAAGACAGATGTTCAGTTTCTAGCTGAGTCTTCAGATATTTGCTATGAATCATTCAAACTTTCGTTTTGACCCTGAAAATGATATATGTGTGTGTGTGTGTGTGTGTGTGTGTGTGTGTGTGTGCACACGTTTTAATGAGGCTTACTGCTGTGCAATTGGTTGTTTCTGCAAAACTTCACTGAGGGAGAGGGCAACTAAAAAAACACAGCAAAGCATTCACCAAATTTGAAGGCCACTGAAAACAGATGACAATTTGATATAGCCCTAAAATACCACAAGAACCAAAGCAGCTCTCTGTGATATGGGATGAGAAATTAAGAGGGTGAATTTTATACTGAGCATCAGAAAGATTTCCTTATAGGTTGAAGTCATTAAGGAAGAAGAGGGAAAACCCAAAGGTAGAAAGTGACAACTGCCTGTTACAAAATATATTTTACTGAACAATTCAACTCTTAAAAAGAGTGTGATTACATAACGTAACAGCCATCTCTGATCCTAAAATAAGGTTAGAAATCTGCTCAAGTGATTTAACTGAAAATAATTCCTAGGGTTATGTTATCTAAATTGTACAGAAGTAGAAAATCATATCACCCACGTGCAGTTTGAAAATCTATGAATGAATAACTTTTATTATAAGGTTTTTTTCTGTGAAACAGCAGTAGTAACTCTTATGTCTAGCTGAATACATTCCATTGCCTGAGATTCTTCATTGCCTTCTTACACTAAAACCCCTAACTTCCTGCATCTTGTTTTGCCTTTGCACTTTTCCACACTCTGAAACCAAGAGAAATGCCTCCCAACCTTTTTTTTCCTCCATTCCCTCTTTTCCATAAAGCCTGTCAACTTCCATTCAGCTTTGACAAAACATTAACTCCCCAAAACTGACATGGCCATTTATTCACTCATACAGTGCCAGCAACAATGCACACTGCCAGTGCAACAACTGACAAAACATATAATGAAGCAGAAACCTTTTAAATTAAGTTCAAGGACAAATTAATTTTGAAACACTACTGCATATTCCCCTGGGAATCCTACAGGTAGTTCAACAGTGCTAACCTCACCAAGTCCCTTAAATGCTTGTCCCTCCATCACAGAAATTCACACAGAGTTTCCACACACTTGGACAAAAACACCCAAACCCACAACATACAGGCAAAAGACAAGGGCATGACTGAAGTAACTAAGTATTGTATTTCCTTCTCTTTCTCTCTTTTCAGGATACTAGTCTCCGTGTTGCTTGCTAATTCAGCTTGCCCTAGCATTCCAGCTGTGATTTGCTCCCTTGTGCCATATTTAGGAACGTGCTCACCGTGACTGTTTCAAAAGAGAGGCTCTCAAACCATTCAGTGCAATGCTTACTGTAAGGGTACCTCAGCAGTTAAAATACCTGACACTACACATCTCTCTGCTGTCAGTATCTGCCTAGCCTCATTCATTTTTACAGCTGGAATCAGCTGGAATGTGTCTTCTCCTCAGGAGAGCAGGCAGCGAGGGATTTACAGCACAGTAACTAACCTCAGGTCTCCAGTTTGCTTATTCCCTGGCATACCATTACATCCTTGGGGAAAGATAACACAGCTGACAAAAAATGTCACAGCCCCTTAAAATAAATAATATCTGTCCAAATTTGGTGAGTGCTGCCAACTCTGTTTATGTTCCTGGCTTTCTCTCAGAACAGTTCTAAAGCTGGGGACTTTGTTAGTAGAATAAGGAAAGAGAAAGATTTAGCCACATCTCTTTTCAGAAAAAGTTCTGCGCCTGTTTCTCGTCAGTCTGTAACAGCGGTTTGACATTACAGCAAACTGAATATGCAGTGGCGCTTGGGTAGCAATGTAAGAGCCTAATAAATAAAACATGAAAGCTGCAGTAGAGAAAATTCAATAAAATTTCATGCATGCTTTTCGTTTTTCATGCTAAGGATCAGAATATTAAGTACATTTCAGTGCCAAATTCTGTATTAAAGTCACTCATCATTCCTTGTATTCCATTAGAATTAGAAACTCCAACCAAAACCCAGCATGTCAGAGACAGTATGGTCAGTCAAGAGTGTGACAACATACGTTCGTGTAAGTGACAATTAAGTGTCTCTAACAAAATGCTTATGTTTTAAATAGGCAAGACAAAGTAAGTAGAAAGATACCTGTCTTAACAGCATGGAAGTGAAGGTAAAAGGGAGCTAGAGACTCCTCTTCCTACACATATTCTAGGGTTCAGCATGAGTTATAGAATTAATATGGTTCTGGAAAGGATGATCCTGATGTCAACTCTAAAGCATCAGAGTATATTAATTATAGGATTGTTTCTTAACTGCTCAGGTGCTGGCAGAGTAAATATCAATAAGCCTCCTTGTATATAATAGAAGAGAACATTAAAAGAAATGGTCAGTGTACCTGTTTTGTATGGCTCAGCTTTAAAAAGAAAAGCAGCTATTCTTTGATTAACCTCTGAATACCAGATTTTAAGCTAAAGAAGTGCAGACCTTTTCAGGCAAAAGATCACTTTAAACAATACACAACTTACGCATCTCTTCGACCACGTCTGGATCACATTCCCTGTATTTGTCTATTTCTGTCTTTAGCTGCTCTTTTTTCTGCCGAAGGGTAGCAAGTTCTTCCAGTAGAGCTGCACGTTCCGCCTGAGCATTCAAAGGATGTTGGGAGGTAAAAAAAAAATACAAACATTAAAAACAGTAATTATCACACAAAGTTTTTCAAAAAATAAAACCATATAAATTTAAAAGCTGCTTTCATTACTGCTTTCTGTCTATGAACCGCTTGAACATTTTATTTTATTACACAATTCTCAGTGATGCTAAATGATACCAAATAGAAACTGGAAGGAAAAAAAATTAAGGCCAAAATGGATCAACAAAAGAACAATTTTCTACCACCTTTGAACGCAACATGTTTTAACAAACTCCGAAGAGATCTCTTAATTATTGGGCTTAAAGGTTAAGCTGTATTTAGGAGTCCTAGTCTTGTAATTAAAGATGGCATTACAGAAAAACCTACCATCCACCCTTCCACAAATTGAGATGCTGTGTAGGAACACCCTCTGAATTTGTCTTCTTTCTTTTTCCACACCATTTAAGAGCAATGGTCTCAAAAATAAATTCAGATATTTATGACATGGTAGTCTTTGCTGGGATTGTACACAATATTGACCTCAAAGATTCTATCAATCAATAAAAATCTGCAGACACTGACTCAACATGAGCTCTCCCACAGCCAACTCAGCACATACTTCTAATTCAGTCTGTAGTTACAGACAAACACTGGAACTGGCTGATATTCAAATTACTCAAGCTAGGGTAGCCTAGAAGAGCCACATAGCATGAGTTTGTAAACCATCAGGATTTTACCAATGGCAATCTCCATGGTAGCCCAGAAGTCTGAGGTGTTTGTCTATTTGGGGTTTTGTTTAAGGCTGCCGGCTTTTTTTTCCCCCCTCAAACTTCCATGTTCCCAGTGCTTTTGCCAACAGTTTGGATTCAGCATGTTCTGAAAATGCAGAATGGAAATCAAGTTTCCAGATGCTAAGGTATGGAGGTGAGATGCTTGGAGACCTACACTGAGATCTAGATTTTTTAGGACTTCCTCCTGATAATAATCAGGAACCAAAACGTTGGAAACATCTGCCAGAACAGGATTTCCAGACCAGTAGCTTTCTGTAGGGCAAGCCAATGCTGAAGAAGCCCAAGGCTGAAACAGTTTGTTTGGAAACAGGACAAGCACAACTATGTGAGAAACCTCCCTGGGATTCCTGATTACAGTCTGTTGCGAATGAACGAAGAATCCCCATTAAAGATACTGGCAAAAAGCATGTTTTAATTGAGTTTGTGGAACTGCAACTTTAACAGACTTTGATGGTAAGGTTCACTCTATTCCTTACTAGATAAATGAAACATACATAGCAAAAACCTACAGTGTTTCTACAAAACAGTTTGGATTTGAAGATTTGGCACTTTCCTGCAAAATTCAATTCCTCCTGAAAGCTTCTGGCTGTCCCTGTTTTATCGGAGGTTTAAATCACTTTAGACTGAGAATCTCAATGCAAGTCAGCAACTTAGAATACCATATGAAGTATTTCTAACTAGTATGTTGGTTATGATAAACATGAAGCCTAGATTTTTTTTGCAGTGTTAACAGCTTCAGCATGCAAAGAGCACTGGGCTTACACGGCTGCTCAGAACAGTAATTTAGGAATCTATATTACAAATAAGTTGAAAAAAACCCCAAACCAACATCTCAGTTTGTAGTTACTAGATTTAGCAGTTCAGCAACCATTGGCAACTTTGGTACACACCTCTGGGTAGTTCAAGTTTTAACATAGATTTAAACTTGAAAATACCTGGAAGTACTATGTTAGTATTTACAAGAAGCACATACGTGCAGCGCTATTTCCTTGTAGGATTACCTCCCCCCAAAGCAACTTACAGTATCTTCACGTCCAATTTTTGATTTCTCAATGCTTTTTTGTAAAGCCTCTTTTTTCTGACTGCTTTCAGCAAACTGATAAAGAAAACAAAGAACAAAATCAAACTTTTTCAGTAACATTTTAAACATAGCTATAAAATGTGCATACATGTTAATGCATTTAAAATAACAAGTGGATATATCTTTTTAAAATATATGTATAACTTCTGTAATAAAAATATAGACAAAATAAATACAAAAGTGCCCAAATATAAATCTGAGGTTCTGAACCATAGAGAAGAATTACAGGAAGCAATTTCAAGTCCAAGAAATTTTCACTCCCGTGGCACATAATCTTGTTATATACTACATGTTCAGCATGGGACTAAAATCCTATTTCATACCATAATCTGGCATCTCTATGCAAAGGACTCCATAACACGGAGGCTTTGGATTTGATGATTTCCTTTGGTCCTTTTCCAGCTGTCCCTATTCAACGGAAGCAGTGACAAAAGCTATAGCAGGTCCACCTGCTCAGCTGCGGATACCGGTGTTCCCAAAGTCTGGCATGCCACTGGCATAGCCCCAATCCCTTTTACATGCTGATGAACAGAAGCCTCTGTTCAAAGGCATGTAAAGCTGTGGCCCCCTCTTACTGTGTGGCCCTTGCACTGCTAGACCTCACAGAGATCCCTTCCTTCAGGCCTGAGGCAGACGAATCTCACAGGACTGGTGTGAATACTCCTTCTATTTTCCCGTTACTTCAGGAGAAATGATTTGCCAAGAGAGATCTCTCTCCATTAACCTGCCACCCATCTTGAACCAGGCCTTTCCAGTTTAGTTGGCAGTTTTCCAGAGATACTTTGGAAACCCTTAAGCTGAGCAGGAGTATGACTCGACCCTCAGGGACACAATACTCAGCATCAGACAAAGCACCTTGAAATATTAAATGAGATGAATGAGAATGAAAAAAATATCCTAATAAAATATAGTTTGAAAACCAGTTACTGCTTTGAAACCAACACAAAAGAAAAAAGAGAAAGCATGTTGTTGTTTCTTTTTAAGTACCCTTTGTTTTAGTTTTAAAATGCTCTGAGCACCAATCAGTATATCGGACTGATTGTGAAAAGAACAGCTGTCAGAGCTCAGGTTTTACTCTGCCCTACCCAAAAATCCCCCACATGAAGCCTCCACTTCTACATTCCCTTTCTCACTGAGGATCTCACTGAGTGCAAAAGCATTCCCAGATATTTCTTGCAATCCCCTGCCTTGATAATTTAACCATATCATTTATATCATGCAGCTGATATAAACGCATTCATACAACATAAACTGAACTGTTTTGAAGCTATAATCACTTCTCAATTTTTATTTAAACTAACGTTTGGTCCATATTTTCAGAAACACATATTAAATATAAATGCATTATAGATATCAGGCAGAGCTTACTGCCAAGTTTTGGAGATCAGTTGCAACAGTAAAAAGACACTCCATACTGGTGGTCCATAGAGATTAGGATACAGCCCAACTGCAGCTCACTGGGTTTAGTGGTTCCTTTCATAGCTCCATTTTAAAAAATAATTACTCTGTGTTCATGCATGTGTGAGCATGCATACAGACAAGAAAGTCTCCTTTCTAAAAGAATGTTCTAGTTTTCTTCAATTTATACAGGAATTATACTAATGGTAAAACATAATTTGAGGAAAAATATGTCCAGCTGTTTACTTGCTGCTCTCAGTGCAAGTAACCACAGAGGCAGTGTGGGTTTCACTATGTGGCTTGAAGTACACCAACATCTTAATTTTGGTGGATAGTCAAAGAGTACTCCTTCCGGGCTTTCCACAAAATTCTTAAAAAAGTAGGTGTGTTCATCCCCACTGAACAGAGGCATACAGTTTAGAAGGGGGTAAGTACTTAGGGTGCAGTTTGCAGCTCATGAAGTCCAGGGAAGAAAAACCCCAGAGCACGTCATTTGGCATCTCTGGACACAGGATTTTTCTGGAATGAAACCCGCAGAGGAGGTAGAGAAGTCAAGGAGCTTATCTAGACCCTTATACTGCAAGTGCAAAGAAGCCAATGCTCTCTGCAAGAGGTCATAAAAGGTGTCACTTTCCCTGTTTTTTTTTCATACTTACTACGTTCTTAAGGAATGTTTCTGCTTTATCTAAAATGGATGTACAGAAGGAGTCCTCAAGGCAGTGCAAATCATAAAAGCTGGTTTCCAGCTTGGAAGCACCCAATAAGGCATCTTATAATTTTCTTGATCCTCTATATTCCACATCATTTAATAATGAAAGAGACACTAACAACAAACTGTGGGAGATAAAGAAATTTCCTAGATTCTGTTCTACGCAACATGCAAGGTTGCCATGCCATGAGGTTAGAAGACCTTCCTCTGCCTAAAAGCAACTATGATTTTTACACAATCTTATTTAAGGTACTGCTTTCTTCTCTCACAGATTTTAGTTTCTTGGGTATTTTCGGATTTTTAAATTATTCACATAACCAAAAAATTTACAAAATAAAATGACACCTCAGCTCTTTGTGTATTATTTAGAAGTCACAGTGGTTATCCCCATGACAACAAATAAAAGATGAGGATAAGGAAAGGAATAGCAGAAGGAAGAATGATATTGAAAAAACCCTAACATAGGACAAGGATTCAAAGGGTGAGGAACAGATGGCCGGGGTCTGTGCAAAGAATCTATGACTATGGGGGAAGCAGAAAGGCTTGGATAGAGAGGTGGGAACACAGCTGAAAATAACTATAATGCAAGAAAGAAAGACAGTCAGCAAGGATAAAGGAGTCGGAGGAAGGATGGACACAGATGATATAATACTTAATTGAAAGGTAAGTGCAAATGGCGAATGACAGGTTATAGGGCATAAAAAGAAAAAAAAAGCAGAATTTGCAAACACTGTGTATATATGATAGCAGAGGATCACATCTGGACAAATACAGTGACTTACTTTCTCACTCACCAGCTGTAGAAAAGCCTGATTGCAAAGAAGCACAGTAGCAGATGGACTATTTCAATCCTTGGAGCAACCTTGGGGACATTTTTTCAGGGGAGCTGGCAAACAATTTCGCAAGGAACATTAACCACTCTCAGAGCAATCTGACTCCTGCCAACAGCAGTGAGACCCATGCAGAGAAAAAGATACTGTCTCCCCTCTATGTTTCTTGAGAGAGATGTCTGGGTTGACACAGGACCAACCTTCTGCCACAAGTGTAACTGACCAGGTGTGGAAAAGAAGTACAGAGAGATTCTACTCCACCACGAAGTTTCACTCCAATCTGACTGCTCTGAATCAGCACATGATTAAGCAAGATGCAAGAAAGAAGCAAAAACATCATCTAGGTGAAAGAAGAAGAGGAGACTAAATAATTCAAAATTAAGAAGATAAAAATGTTCTCTGCAAGAGCATTTTCATGTTTTCGAAACACAGTGGGAGCCTGCAAGAAGACAGTTTAATGAAGAAAGTAACTAGCATCTATAAAACAGGAGAGTTGGGGAACAACTTCTTTAATTTTTGCAGACCAGTGTGATCAATTAAATGATCACTAGCCTTAGACATTAATTCAATCCAAAGTCCCCCAAAGGGATGATTTTTCCTACTCTGAAGAGGTGTCACAATGTTAAGCTATACATTTGTGCACCAGTTTGGGTGTGCAAAGTGCTATGTGCTGATGATAACCATCAGTTCCATCACAGAACTTGGGGTCTGGTTTGTATCAAAGGACACAGATTAGATGTACACACATAATTTATAATCTAGTATGATTGCATTAATACCAGGGTTCCACTTCAGCAGGCCACTGATGTACATTTGGAAGAGGAACGTTTGACCCCCAACAAACAATGGCAGCAGGTTTCAGTTCCATTTCTTCTCAAAACCTGCCTGATAAGACTTTTATTCCAGAACAAAAAAAATGTTGTTTTTTTTTTCTCCAGCAAAAATTTTTGTTGGTCCTATGCCTTCTGGTTCCCTGTTTTTAACCACTCTAACCATCAGTATCCCACCAAACATGTAGCTTGTCTCACCAGCACATTAAAATATCTACAAACCTAGTGTAAACCATGCAAACCCAGCCCCTGAGTATGTTCACTGGGCAAGAATCAAGCCAAGCTCTCACATGCTAACCACCAAGAGTGCTCACAGCTATCATTATGGTCTGAAAGAGAAATATCATACATTTGGTTTTCTTTCAGTCAAACACTCAGCCAAAAATGGTATTAAAAACTACTGCTCTTGTAAGCACCACTCACTGTGGCCCTACAGAAGAATTAAAGACATCCATTTTTAAATTATTTCTAACTTGCAAAGTTATTTGCTTTGGTTTTGAAGCTCACTGTGCTTTGTTTCACGCTAAAGGCAAGGCTAGTTTGCTTTTGGCTTAAACAAAAGCAGTTCAAGAGGTTTAGGGTAACATTTGCAGTAGATACGTGTATTTCTTTTCTATGTGAAAACTAACTCACTACTGAAAAACTTAAGTGGAATTGACAGAAGGCATGGAGAGAAAGTACTTCAAAGCATTCCTCTAGATTTTAAAGGAAGATAACAAAAACTTGAAGCCAAAAAAACAGACTAATAATATATAGAGAGGAAAAATGCAAAGATTAACAGACAAAGAACAATCTGAAAATATTGGAAACAGACCTGTTATGTTAAAAGAAAGGCACAGAACATTACTAAAAGAAACCACTTAACAATTACTGTTGACTAAAACTTAAAGAGGATGAAAATCCCAAAGGGCAGCACACTGAAGTGCAGAACTGCTTTCTAAAGTACTACACTAAGCAAGCATTCAGCTACTCAGTCACAAATCCATACTTCCCAGGGTTTCCAAATACACATAAGCAAACTTTGCAGCCAGCTAATTACGGTCATAGCAGTGTGGAGAGCACTCCTGTGACCTGCAGTACTGTGGGTTCTGCTCTGATCTCAGGATGTCACATGTCACTCATGAAGTGCCATTTCTCCATATAACCCACCCAGTGAACTGAACTACAGTAGGAGCAGCCACCAGGTCCACTGGGACTTCAGTCAGGGATGTGATAAACTCTTAGTGAGGCACAAAGAGCAAACACACACTCACTACATAAATACAATTAAGGTGTCTTATCTTTTAACATTTGTGAAGGGAAGGCAAAGCAGCGTGCAAGGTCTTACCCCGAGTCACTCTGAGTCATTTCAGCATTATGAAGTAGGGATTTGCCTTTGGTGGGACTTAGAAGGAGCAACTAGGAGACTGCAATAGATCAGGAAATACAGGTAAGAACAAGAGTAGAGATCAAAGCAAGACAGAGTAAGAATTTTTAACTCATAAACTGAAAAATAAACAAGATTTTTTTCAGCAAGAGAACACCATAAACAGACTGTAGAAAAAAAAAAAATGGAAGAGTTAGGGCCCACCATATTTCTGTATTCATAAGAACTTTTTTTTTTTTAAATACTGCAATACAGGTATACTGGAAAAATGTTCAATCCAACAACTCTCTTCTCTTTATGCATGATACAAATTTGACAATTTTACCATAAAAAGATTACCTCAGTTTTAATGCAATCTTTGAAAGAGTCAATTCAAAAACTTGGGAGAAGATAGGGAATAAACTTGATTCCTTGATCAAGGCAAGGTCTTCCTCCTGACACCCATTTGCCCCGGTCTCAGAGACCTCTGAGGGCTGCTCTTATCGGTGAAGACTGATGAAAAGAAGGCATTCAATAATTCTGCCTTCTCTGCATCCTCTGTTACCAGGGTCCCCCCTTCATTTCCTAATGGGCCTACATTATCCTTTGATTTCTTTCTGTTATTTACATATTTGAAATACCTCTTTCTGTCATCCTTGACATCCTTGGCCAGATGTAATTTTAGATGGGCCTTGGCCTTTCAAGTCTCATTTCTACTTCTCTTAACCACTTCTCAATACTCACTCCAAGTGGCCTGACCTTGCTTCTGTCTCCTGTGAAGTTTTTGCTTTTACTTGAGTAATGACAGGAATTCTTTATTCATCCATGGAGGCTTCTTGTGCCTGTGGCCCGACTTTCTTCTCACTGGAATGCATCATTCTTGAGCCTGGAGGAAGTGAGCCTTGATCATCGACCAACTCTCCTGAACCCCTCTTCCCTGCAGAGCCTGGCTCCCATGGGATTCTTCCAAGAATATCCCTAAAGAAGCTAAAGTTAGCTCACCTGAAGTCCATGGTCACCACCTTGCTTGCTGTTCTGCTACCTGTTCACCCAACACTGAACTCTACAATCTTGTGGTCATTACAGCCACGGCTGCCTCAACCTTCACATCCCTAACAAGACTTCCCTGTTGGTTAGTATGAGGTCGAGCAACACACCATTCCTTGTGGGATCCTCTACTACCTGTGACAGGAAGTTACTGTCAGTGCTTTCCAGGAACCTCCTGGACTGCCTGCCCATTGCTGTACAGCTTCTCCAGCAGATGTCAGGGTACTTGAAAGTTCCCCACAAGAACCAGGATCTGTGACTTTGAGACTTGCTTCTATAGCTGCCTGTAGAAGGCCTCATCCACTTCCTCCTCTTGATCAGGCAGCCTGTAGCACATACCCACAACAGTGTCACTCTTTCTACTCTGCCCTTTCATCCTGACCCATAAGCTCTTGACTCGCTCATCATGCCCATCAAGGCAGAGCTGAATACATTCCCTTCCCCCCATAACACATGATGTTTGCTATTGAAAATGAAAGGATGGTGCACTGATTATTTTAAGTAAATAACACTCGCTCCAAAACATCGTACTACTAATCCTGCCAATGTGCAAGTTCTGTCTTTTTAAAGAGCTACCAAAGAGATAACAAGTGGGAAATTTTTAGGTTAGCACTGTAATACGCCAGTGATTAAAAAGAAGTATCAGACACTCATATAAGTAACTGAAGGTTTTTTTCAGGGGACTAAACTGAAAAAATATCTGACTCTCCATACAACTGTTTGACAAAGCACTACAAAGACTCTCAAAAACCAGTAAATCTTAAGTTAGAGCTCTGCACTCATAAGCAGTATTTATATGTCTTGCTAGAGAATTCATGTGGGTAATACTGATTTACTTACCCCTGCCACAAACAATTCATTTTGCATTTCAAGATTGAATTTAGACCTATAATCCTGATTTGCTTAACATACTAACAGATGAGAGTGAGACGAAATATCATACAGTAAATTAGGCATGGCTCTGTTCTCAGGCCATGTTGAATATGAGACGAGTCCTTTTTTCTTTGGCAAATAAAATAAAACATCCAGGGTATTCAGAAGAAACAAATGAGAAATCCACTCTCCACAGGAACCTTCACCCATCCACGTACAAACCTGATGTTGTTAGCTGCAATTATTTTAAAGATATTACTATACAGCAAATCCCTCGACATTAGAAGTATTTTAATTCAATTATTTTCCATCTTTTTAGATTCGCCATAATAATTAAGTTAATTTAGAGAAAATGTCTCGCCAAGAGCTTTTGTTTTTGCTTCATTCATTTGCAACACCATTTGATAAGTAGTGGTTACGCAACAAAAAATAACCGCTCGAGGCCAACCTCCTTAAAAGACAAAGGGTCAAAGAAACAGTTGTGCAGGCTCAATGAAAGAACTGAATTTCTGTGGCTGCTTTCAGAGTTGGCGTAATTGGCACGACCTGAGGGACAGATGGCTGTCTACTCAGATACAAATATCAAGTACGCCCCAATCAACCTAAAAAAACCCCAAACCAACAAAAAACCAGCTGAAACACCTCATTCAACACTGTTTCACAAATGCAAGCAATCTAATAAGGAAAGCTGAAAGAACTTCAAAAGACATTCACATGACTGACAGAACTACAGAAGATTTTCATACCTGGACATGAAGCATATGCCTGTTACTGCATACTAGTGTATTTAATAAACCTGCAAAGTCTAAGGTAGTAGTTAACAGGGCTGTTCAAGGCAGAAAGAACATGGAAAAATATTTTCCCTTGGAAAGAAAGGGAGAGAATGAAGAAAAATTTTAACTTTTCCCTAAAGGGCGTTTAAAGATTGCTATCCTAAGCATCTGGGCCATACACTGACAATGCTTTCAGGGACTAAGTAGAGACAGGCCCAAGTTAAAACACAATATTCATCCAGTATTCCCTGAGCTCACGTTCTGCTTAAAGACTTTAAAAACCAAATCAAACTTTATTCCACAGACTTTTAGAAATGCCCAAATTCTACACTGAGATATTATCAGTAAAATAAAAAACCTCAGTAAAATACATCTATCAAATTTCAGAGTTTTGACAGCAGTCTTACATATTCACTCTTTATGCCAAATTCATCATTTTTAAGTAATGCTCAGACAGATAACCAAGTAATCTCCAATTCCTGATACAGAGAAGAGTCTTTGATGGAACTACCATGTGTTCAAAAATAATGAGCTGTTTGGCTGTGACAAGAAAGACTTTTTCCTCTAAAGTCTTCCTGCATCAAAATAACTTAACGCATTTTGGTTTTATACTCTATTTTTTTTTGTTGTTGTTTGTTTTTTTTTTAATTTTATTCCTTTCAGAAGAGGAAAATTCTATGAAGTGAGACTTTATAATTGCTTGCTGGTAGTTTATTTCTGCATGCATGCTAATTTTCTAAAATAAAATATGCTATATCAATTGAATTACATGATTTTAAAGTGAAAGTCAAAGTTTAAATTAAACAGGATTACAACTCACTGTCTCCATCAAATCCAGCTTTGAAAGTAGTATTACCTCTGCCCTATCACCAGGCTGGAAGCTCCTGGCCTTACAGTAAAGGCAAACTTCCAGACAGCACGGAACATTTAAGCCTTTAAAGTTTCTTGGGATACTGGGTTTCTGCTGATCTGCTGAACTGTCGCTCCCACCAGCCATGCCAGCTATGGGGCACAGGGACATGTGCAGGGCTCTGTCTGTGCCAGACCTGACTGGACTTCCGCAGTGAGAGCCCTGTTTTTACTCCCAGTTTCTTTTCATTTCAGATTCACAATTTCACTGCAATGCCAGGAATGGAGCCAGCAGCCAGAATGCAAACCTCTTCAAAAACGTAAACTGTGTGATGATATTACCTAAAAAATTCAGTGTCACAGACAACCCTGTTTGAAAAACCTAGTGGTTTTCCTGCATTATATCAGAATGAATATATAATTAAACTCCTGAGGGACAGGAACGATATATCCTTTTTAGTATAGCAGGAATCTTCCTTCAAACGTACATCAGAATCTTTAGTTATTACAGAGACAGTTTTTAAAAAAGAAATTGCTCTTAAATCATGCCAATTTTACCTTATGCTCATCAAGAAGGAAGGAAAGGAAAACCTACACTTCATAGTTGCCATCAAGCTAGTCACATATTAACAGCAAGTAAAAGGAAAAGCATGAAATTCAAGTAATGAACACCAAATTACAAAGTTGCTTAATTCCAACAGAAGCCTCCAGAGCACTGTATTTTTAGAAGTCTGCCATGACAGCAGTAACTAAGCATACTCTCCAGGGCTTTTCAGCATGCCATAAAACATAATTCCAGAAGGCTCTAATAAGTTACAGCATTAGAAGAACCTTCTCTGCCGGACATTTCAGAACTTACTAAATGCAGAATCATTTTAAGACATCATCATTTTTCAACTGCAAGATGCAGAGGTAACAAAAACCGTGGACTATTCAAATAAAACTTTATTAGCATTTTCTGGGAGACTAACAGAGGGAATAAGCCTTATAGGATCAACAAACAAACAGGCATAGATATAATCAACATATTCACAATATTTAAATGATGCAAATTCTCAGCCTCTTGCTCTTACTGCTACAGCTCCCCTTGGATGGTATGAAGTGAGTTAGTCATACTACATCAGCTTTGCAGGAGGCCATTTCTTCATGAGTCTAGTCCTTTAGCTCAAATAAAATGTACAGGTCAGTGAAAGCCAGAAGGCTGAAGACAGGGAGGGGTCACTAATTGTCTCTGTTGGGACAGTAATTACTACGCAAGAAAAAAAAAAAAAGTGAGCCAGCACAGAACGGAATCACCCAGCTCACTGGGGGTGCAGACTATCAAAATGGTCAGGGCAATCCAAAGAATAACTAAATAACTAAGTAAGCAGAAAGCTAAATGACAGGTCCTCAAACAAGAGGGGATAAAAGGAGGCCCAGCATGCATATGGGAAGACTGCTCTAACAGCTTAGTCAACACATGGGGATCCTGCCTATGCATTGCAGAATCATACAATGTTAAGAGTTGGAAGGGATCTTAAAACCATCCAGTCCCAACTCCCTCTGCCATCGGCAGGAGCACGTCCCACTAGACCACGTTGCTCAAGGCCTTATAATGGGCATTAAAAGAAAGACCTCTTCAGCAACCAGAATTTTATTTTTCCTGGAAAGGAACAATTTATTACATTTTCTGCAACCTAATAAAATTACATTGTAAGCATACATATGCCTAAATTATCGAGTAAGAAAAATGTCTAAATAAGCAATTCCTAACACAAGTCACACGCATTAGTTGCAAACATTCTGACGTACTTCTCTCGTTTAGAGGATGATTCTTCAATCATGCTATCTAGTCCTTTAAATTAATAAAATACATATGAAAAACATAGTGCTAAGCTTTCTAAACTTATTACAGCAAAGCTTAAGATCGTGATAAACCTTAAGACATTTTATGCCTGCAAGTCCTTTTTTTTCTATAAATAGACAAAGAATTTTTAAAAACACACTGAATACTGAATACAGCTTTTCAATGAATCATAATGTGAAAATATTACACCCAAAAAATAAACTATTCTATCAAAAGCATTAAGCCATGGATTCCAAAGGTGTTGCACATGTACCTCTAGGAATAGCTCATCACTGCTATGAGGCAAAAATCCCCAAAACAGTGAGACCCTGCATTCAGAACCATCAGAGGCTGAAAACTGCAGCAGAGACCCGAGGTGTGTAAGGAGCTCTGCTAAGAGCTGATGGCATACCATCTGCTGAGGACACCTCAACAAAGCAATGCCAAAAGCTTGCTCCACAGAACTAGGTCCCACAGACTCTCCCTGCTGATGCAAAGCTCCAGCCAGGGCACACAACTTGTCCAGTATCTTCAGCAACATCACCCAACTCCAAGCACCATCAGGAGCCTGCTACCCGTCACTGCACACCTGTCATCTCCATGGATTTGCACCTCAGTTCAGGATTGGTTACTTTTAGCCAGCCACTGCTGAGCATTTGTACCTAACTGCAGTCCAGAAACAACCTCCAAATCGTGTGGAAATACCCCGACAATTGAGTGAGTCAATTGGACAAAGGAGGAGGCTGCTCACACTGAAACAATGGGGACAGCAGAAGTTTCCTAAGCTGCAGTCAGTGGTCTCAAGCAGACTTTATTCAGCAATTTTCCAGTCACAGTATTTAAGGAGGAAAAATATACCTAAAAGGATAGAAATAAAGCAAGTTGTGTCTTGAAAGAATGTTATGATGGTTAAAACTCAAATTTTTTTGTGCGCATTCTAAACAAAAAAGGGTCTCTCCTTTTAGTTATGTTGTCAGATACCTACAGGAGGATTCAAGCCAGATTACTCACAATACGAATATTTTTTCCCATTAACTATTTTCAAACAATGTGCATTCCTAACATAAGCCTTTCCTAATACAGCATTCCCTTAGTTGCTTTTTACTAAAATAAATTCTTTCATTTTTTCTATTTCAATGCTCACTAGTACAAACAATTTAATACATATGAAGTCACTTGATTTTGACAAGTTCACTCCTGGGGAGGGGGATTGGGGGGGTGTTGGGGTTTTTTTTGTTTTCCTTTTTTTTCTTTTTTAAACTAGCTACCAAATGTGAGCTAGGATGTACCCACTTCAAATTCTCCCCTTGGTTCAACATATGAGTCATGGGAAGTGAAAATCCCTCCTCTTACCAACCCTAGGGCAGGGATTTAAGGAATGAAACATCAACTAATCCTTTCTATCTTAACTAACACTGGCCCAATGCAATGCCTAGTGGGAAAAAAAAATTGCCAGAAACTCTCAAGTCTCTTGGTCACGAGTACGTTAAAGCAAGCACAGGGAACAGCACAAAATGTCCATCCTGTATCCTGCTCTAAAAAGATTCCCTTCAATTTTTGTTGCAGTGCGAGGCGACACCATTTTGCTCTCAGTTGGAACAGCAGCTCTAATACTTTTGGCTGTTAAACTTTCCCTTGCAAAGCCCCAGAACACAAAAGATTAACCCACAAGAAAGCAGCACCATGAGAAATGAGACAAATAAAAACCCAGTGAAATGAACAATTTTAAACTGAACAGTGAAAGGAATGACACCACACTGAGGAAAGGAAGTGAACTACTTGTCTTCCCAAGCTGCTGGACTACAGAGCTCATAGTACTGTCAATAGTTACACTAACAACCACCACGTCTTTGAAGTGCTTAGTATTTCAGGTCCCTCTCAGCACAGATGCAAGTGTTTTGCTCAAGACACAGATGAAAAAATGAAAGAAAATCTAAGCTGAATCTGTTTATACTAAGGCTACATCAGAAAGATTTCTCTTTTCCTCACTCACAATTGTTATGCCAAGACTGAACATCCTGTTTTGTCAAACTATAACTGATCATAGGTAATTCAAAGCTTCTGAATCCAACAGCCAGGAAAATATTGATAAAGAAGAAAATCACATCATTTCACCTTTTCTTAGGGAAGGAAGAAAACCAAGACCTAACTATACCATCAGTAAAGCTTCCAAAGTTCTCTTGACAGGTGAGGTTACATTAAAAATTTCTCCATTTATAAACATTGTTAAAACATTATTTCTCAGTCCACACCCTCACTCTAGTTTCACCATCTCATACCTGTACCCAATCTAACCAAATGCAACTTCCACATGCAAACAAACCAAATGTGTGTATAAACCCACCTAACCAAAATGCAGCTTCCAACATATTTCCCTTTTTCAGTGGCCCTTTTTCAGTGCATTTTTCTTCACAAATGCATAAGCATAACCAAGAGGTGAAGAATAAGCACCTGGCAGAAGGCATAAACCTTCAGGAGCAACCACGCCACTGCAAAACAAATCAATACAAAATCCAAAGGGACCTACTTAGCAATTCTCACTCTGTGAGCTATTGGAGGAAATGGTTCCAGCAGATGCTACACAAACTAAAGATATTTGCTGTCCTTGCTTTTCAGAAAAACAGGAAGAGGTCCAAGCAGTAAATCTGGGTTAGAGGGCACCACCAAGATCCTAATTAGATCAGCACAAGATCTGCCATATATCTAAGTCAGGGATTAGTGTCCCTCTCCAAACACCTGCCTCCACAAAAGCAAGCCAAAAGATGGGGTCAGGCAGGGAAGCTGTCAGGAGAAACTTTAGCATTGTTTTTAATTGCCATATCTCTGCACACTGATGATAAAATAAATCCTTCCTGTAAAAAGTCTAGGGTATACAGAACCCCTGTGAAGTGCAGCTTTAAACATCCGGACAAAGCTGGCTTGATCTTTATTATGAGTACTGAGTCAGGCTTCTTTGCTTCTGGATCTCTAAGATGGGGTGTGGCTTAATAACCACTAAAAAATCTGAAACAAAAAAACTGCTTCAAGAACAGCTCCTAAAACAGCCTCCCACAATCGCAAGTTCTGTAAGACAGAATGCTGTGAGCAACCTGGCTATAACATTCTGAAGTACCAACATATGCAGGCAAAAGGTCCTATAGCAGGCCCGACTCGTCAAACATAAGCCTTAGTGCTGTGAATTAATAGGGGAATTTGCATCACGAAGAAGCCTGTTCTGTTCCTCCACATTATTTTCAAATGACAGTTCAGCATTTGGGATCACTCCTTTCCCTTGACTATTTATCCATGCCCTCAGGAAACAAAGATAATGCCTCCTGGTAAAAAGCCTTAATTGCAGCATGAACTGAACTGCTGGTTTTTAAACATGCTTTAAGTAAGGCAGCCTGATTCTGGCTTTTAACTGCTGAACAAAGAGACCGACTCATGTAGTTAACAATCAGTCTGGACAAGACACAGAGAGAAAACACATCTCTCAGCATGCCACAAGTTCTATATGGGAATGATCAAAGACAAGCAACATGCAACAGAAATGGTACAATAGCTGACTTTTTTCCTCTGCTTTGTATGTTCTGACAAGAAGTTTTGTGATAGTCAGTGACTAGATTTAGAAGCCCTTAAGAAAATTAGTATGTGTGCACATCAAGAAGAATACAAACACCAAAAGAGCTAATTTGAACTCATAGACAGAACCTGTTATCATCTTGTAAAAACGTTCAGAGAGCTTTTCATTGAAAATGCCACCTTTCCACTGTGTCAACAGAGAAGTTATTTTCAGCTTGTGAAAATGCTTTTTCCTGAAATGCTGAAACATTTCCAGTCTCATCAGCAAAGCGAGGTAATGAAGAGAAGTACTTTTAAAGACTCACAGCATCATCTGAAGAGAGCTCTTATACCAATAAGCCCGTATGTCAGGAGCAGGGCTTGGCTTGCAAATAAGGTTCTGGTAACAAAACTATTTCTTTCCACTGGAACAGTTTTATATTGCAGAATTGTTCGTATCAGAATAGCATATTTCTACATAGAAATAACCATAAAATAACATTACAAATCAATAACTACATGCCTATTACACTTTCACAATAATAGATGTGTTTGTGTAAGCAGAAGTACATTTAAAGCAGCACAGCATATTTTTGTAGGTAATTCCTGGATACTTACCATGGCGCACATTAGGCAGATTCTGCAAGACATTCCAAGGAAGGTATTTGTCAGGGTATGCCAGAGACCTGTTTGACCAATTATGTTTAAAATTCATGATGGGACTAGGCCCAAGGGCAAGGACAACAAATATCAACTCCTTCATTCAGCTACTTGGCTATAATATGGAGTATGATCAACAACAAAGAGGATCCAAGAGCAAATCATTTGCATTCAGCAAAACACTGGCACCAGAGAGTTTGGTGAACAAAGCAGGAGTTTTGGAATGTACTTGTTCAATTGCTCAGCTGGCAATTTATGTGCTGGCAGACTAAGTAGCCTGGTTCAAAACTTGTGTGAATATACTAATAAGTTGAGTAATTTTACTAGGAAGTTCAGTTCCAAGTCAGTGCAGAGTTAAACTAATCTGTTTCAGATAAATGAAACTTCACTGGAGTAAGAGTCAGTGCATTGTTACTACCAGTCTATAAAAATTAATTTAAGTCCAGTCATGCCAGGATTAAGTCCATGCCTGAAAATAGCACAACCATAGTCAGCTAAATCAGACCCCTTTTTCAATTCAAGCTGGGGAAAAAAAGCATTTTTCTTTTAAATATTTTGATATAATTGTATAAATATAAAGAAAGAGCTGAGGTTGACAATACTGCACATAAGACAGCAATGCCTGAGATTCATTCAGAGCTATGCCTGAATAAAATAATGAAAAAATGTTCAGATGCTACCAGTAAATCTGCATTAATTCAAACGATTCTTTGATGAAAAAACATAATGCTAAATAATCATGGGAAGAGTTGGCAGCGCTGTGGTACAATCACACCACATGGTCTCATAAAGCTTGTTTGTTCATCTTGTTATTATACACTCCCATTGCAAATAAACTGATGAATAGATGCTTTCCCACTCTCATTAGAAGCAGAAAGAAAGACAGTTCCTAAAAAGTAGGAAAGAACCAGATGAATAGAACAGCAACGATGCAACAAAAGACGCCCTGCTCTCCTGCAGAAGAGCATCTCCTCCCCCTCTCCTCTGCCCTCCTGACGCCTTCTCAGGAGCGCTCTGCCCAGTTCTGGGCTCCCCAGTTCAAGAAAGACAAGCAGCTACTGGAGAGGGTCCAGCAGAGGGCTATGGATATGAGGAGGGAACTGGAGCATCTCTCCTACGAGGAAAGGCTGACGGAGCTGCACCAGTGCAGCCTGAAGAAGAGGTGACTTCACAGGAGGGGATCTTCTCAATACAAATACCTTAAGGGCAGGTGTCCAGAGGATGGAGCCAGACTCGTTAGAGCAGTGCCCAGCAACAAGACAAGAGGCAACTGGCACAAACACAAAATTCTATCTAAATAAGAGAAAAAACTTCTTTCCTTTGAGGATGACAGAGCATCGGAACAGGCTGCCCAGGGAGGTCATCGACTCTCCTTCTCTGGAGATATTCCAAATCCACCAGGACATAATCATGTGCAACCTTCTCCTGGTGAACCTGCTTTAGCAGGGAATTGGACTAGATCTCTGGAGGTCCCTTCCAACCCCAACCATTCCTTGATTCTATGATTCATGACCAATTTGCTCTTTTCTCCTGCTAAAACTGCAGTATAGGATTACAGAAGTGCTCACAAATTAAGCCCCAGAAAAAAGCACATGAAAGCACAATGGCCTAAGTAGAAACCATTGCCCCATTTACTCAGGTTATGCATTTCAGGTGTCATCCTTTTTAGATTATTACCCCATGATGGCCTACATTATATAAAAGACACAAAAACATGCTACCTAAATATTTTGAGTCCTTAAATGATGCTTTGCATCCTGACTAACATGCTTTCAGCAGCAAGTAGACAAAAAGTTTTCTCAAGCTTCAGCAAGAACCTCCAAAGTTTTCCTGAAGTGACAGTAAGATAATGACAATGCCCTACCATGAATGACAGATAATTCCTATAGTAAAATCTGTGTGTGGACATGTACATTCGTACACATGAGAGATATAAACAAGAATGACAAGGGGGTATAAGAAAAAGCAAACCCATTCAGATAAACAAGTATTTTTCATAAAACAGATTTACCTGAGACTCTAACTCCTCCAATTTACGCTTCCTGGCATGAAGAGCTTTACTTGGAAAAGCCCAGAAATAATTGGAAGTTCCAATTCTATCAGTGTCCACCATGCCATCATCAACAAGGCTTTGCAGAATCTCTTTCACTGACATCGAGGCTAATAAAAGCAAAAATATAGAATTAGAACCACATAGCACCTAACTATGGAGAATTATGAATACCACAAGCCACCATCTACAATCATCTGTATTTTCCTCTAATAGTCAGCTACCTGGAAGATTTCACAAGGACAACATGCCCAAAGCTTCACTTGAAGGGATGAATCTCTTTGAAACCAGCAGTTTGCTCCTAAACACTGCTATTCTGCACATCTGCTACCAGATGATTGGAAAACACTGCTCGTAAGTATTGCACAAAATACATGCATATTACACTACAATACCATAACAAAACCCGTGAGAGGTACCTGAGAAGCTGTCTTGCAATCTTAATTCTAACTTGGATTAACTTGTTTAAGTTTCTTGATTGGGAGTGTAATTACATTTCACTTTGTAATGCTTAAGTATTTCATTGCAGCAGAGGCACTAAAGCCATCTGTCTACAGACTCAGGAAGGACAGATTCTCATTTTGATTATATTCACTTCCAACACAGAACATCATTTACACTCACAAGGATCAACATTTCTGAACATAACTGATCATTTCCTTTCAAACCCGTGGTATAATTCACCATTATAAAAAATGATACCTGTTCAACAAAGCTAAGCACTTACGTTATCCTCAGGTGTTGCAGATACAAAGACTTTTGAGCTCATTTATGTGTTTTGGAATCTGATGTTCAATTTCAAGACTACAGGGGATCCCGTACCTTTTGGAAGCTATAGGCTGGATGCCAGGATGGAGGCGTTTCCACATGTTAGTAATTTTTTCTTTTCAGATTAACTGGGGCTTGGGTTGTGTGGCTAAATGCCTTCATATGCAGAGACAGGATGAATTTGGACTATTAAAAGGTGTTAATGGTTTTAGAAACTCCAAACTCAAATTTACTGCAAATTATAATTAAACATGTGCATTGACAAACCAATCAAGACAGCACCACATCTCTTCAGAAGCCAATGAATGCCTCTGTCAGCTGCTGACACAACTGAAAAACTCGGCTTTGTGATATTCACATCTGCAGTTCTCTCAGCAAGTTTATTTGCTCTCGCAGTGCCACCAAGATATGCTAATGAAGGACCGTGGCAACTACACAAACATTATGCTTTGCCCCCCCTTTTGCAAATGAGCACAGTAGGAAGAAGAATAAGGAACATACAAAACAATCCAAGAGCACACATAAATCCTCTTGGACCTAATCCTAAACCAATGGATCTCATCAGGAAGGCTTTTACTCAAAAGACAAACCCCTTCCATTTATAGCTGTCCAGCCACTTTTGGAGGGGAAAAGCTCAACAGCACACTGCCCACGTATATTTGGACTAGCATTTTAAACATTTGTGACTTTACAGGCAGATATTTAATACCTAAGTGCACTTAATGATTTCATACACCGAAAGTCACTGCAAATCAGGCAGCTCAGAACCTAAGAAAACCCCCATCCCAAGTCACTTTTAACACTACAGCCCTGCCATTGACCAGTATCCCATTCTAGCTATATTTTCTGTTATTAAAATCACAAACCTAAACTTGTAGCCAGGAAAATTTACACTGTAGGACCTGTCCCAAAAACGATTACTTGCTCAAGAGAAATAACTTTTTTAAACACTTACTAATCCCTTTTTCTTTTGGAGCAATCTTCTCTAGATCCTTCAACTGGAAGACATCTTTCTGTGCAAAACATGAAAGACACTTTAGTTCCAAATGACAGCATCATCTAAGCCTGAGTGTTTTTTACACTAAGTCAATGCCAACAAAAGCAAGTAGGAAATGCACTGCATGTTTTGGTTTTGCTAGGGAAATAGCCTGCAAATCCCTCAACAGAATTGGAACTTTCTGAGAATTAAATAATAAGAAAAATACTATTATTGTTACAAGCCCTGTTCTTTCCTTTGGTGCTCTGAAGTCATCATATTTCATCTCAAGTTAGACTACAAAGCCCTCAAAGCCCAGGTTAGACTGTCAGCACAGATGCACCACATTGCTCAAGTACTCAAGTGTCACAGTATCTTTTTTAAAAAGTAAAACATGGTGGGTTACATATGCCACCAATAAAATTGTAGCTCAGCTTTTGGATCTCCAGGTTTCCTTCTCCCCAGAGACCCTTTCCAACTCTGCTCTCAGTTTTTCTAATGCTCAGACCTCTTCCCCCTCCCACAAAATGCAGTGAGATACTTTCCAATTTCCTGCTGTCCCCTCTTATGGTAACAGACTCAAAATGAGAAGATGTGCATAGGTAGCACATGAAGAATTTAACACCACCTGTGCACCTTCATTCCTTGGCTCCACCTGGGGATGAGCCACCTGATCAGAGGTTAAAGGAATGAAGTTTTGCCCCTGTAATTTACACCCTGATGTCACAGGGCATCAGTGAAATGCATGCCAGGATATAGAGTTCAGCTGCATCTACAGTTAAACTCCTTTTAGGGCCTGTTTTCCCACCAACATAAATGCAGGACAATTACAAGTTACTTACTGTTTCAAAAAAGATCTCCATCATGCGAGCTCTCTTCTCCTCAAAGCTCAGACCTTTTTTCTTGGACTATAATAGGGGAAAAAAGAAAAAAAACAAACCAAGACATTCAGCAATTTGAACAATTAGCATCTGCTCAGAATTCAAATCTATTTTCCTACAAGCTGTATTTACCATCCTTTAAAATACCTTACCACTAAGCCCAGACTTTCAGATAAACTCCTTCTTTGTAAATAATCACTACACCAAGCTCTTCTATTAAACTGAGGGACCTGCCTTTAAGTTTGGAGCCAGCCTTTCATATAACCCAACCTGGCTCCAGCCTCAATGTTTTTTGACACATACCAATCCCAAAATATGTATTTATATCAAACTCACACAAATACTTAACAACCTTTAAAAAGATAAGGAGTACCTTCTGTTTATTTTCTTTTTTTTTTTAAGACTTGCTTAATATCTTGTGATACACAGACAACAGTGTGAGTTGTAGGCCATTCAAGTTTTTTTAAGGAGATAAAGAGCACTTTGAGGTATGTCTTTCTTCAAAGGTCTTAACCAACTTTATAATTTCAAGGTCACATTTTAAAAACCATGCAGCTTTTATTTCTTTTCTCTCTGGTTGTGTGACCAAGCATTTAATAACCTGGGTTGAACTACAAGTAAAAGGCAGAAATGGCTATTCACAAACTGCTACCAGCAATACAAAACTGAGCAACAGTTTCCTCTGATCACCTTCAGAGATGCTATTTTGCTATGCCTTTTATGAAATTAGGATATAAAATATTTCACAGAGAATCGGAGATTTATTAATAGCATTCAGCACAGTCCTCAACAACCCAAAAGCAGCAGCCACAATGTGAATCTGGAAAGTTTCCCCTTGCCCCACTCCCTGCCTCACACACTGTGTGCAGCTACAAAAAAAGGGAAAGGGGGATAGAAAGGGCAAAATAGGATGTTGGCAGAAAAAGGTCTCATAAAAAAAAAAAAAGCATATTGTTGCCCATAAGTCAACGGAAGCGGGTAGTTTAATAACAAGATGCTTTGAGAAAGACGTGGTTACGTTTCCAAGTTTCCAACAGAAAGGAGTCAACACCATTTTTACTTTTTAACAGCTGCTTCCTTTTTAAAGAAAGAACACAATCAGGCAGCACACAACACTTAAAACATACACCAAGAGAAAAATGGCCAGATTGATTTAATTTTAAAAAAACAATGTAAAAGCTAGCTTATGCAGCTACAATAACACAGAGACAGGAGCAGAAGCAATTCAATATTATATTTAACAAAAAGCATCATTACTATTTTCTTAGGCCCCCTCTCTCCTCTTTTAGCCAGTGATACCCTAGGTCAGCACTGCTGTCTCCTGCGCTGTCAGTACATAGCAGGATTGGAACCTGGAGCAGCCACGTACATGCAAGTAAGGGCACGAACAGAAATGAGACGGATTTAGCTTCCACCTCCCTCCCTACCTTTCCCGAGAGCGCTGACACCGTCAGCAGCAACGGGAACAAAACCCGTAGGCGCACGACGTGCAATGGAAGCGGTGTTTCTGGAAGCATGTGCTTGTAGCTACGCCCCTCGGGCGCCAAGTTTCACACCACCACCTCAACAAACACAGCAAAACAACGAAGCCAAGAGCTCTCTCGATGAAGGTTATTAACTTTCACGTTAATTTCTCCCTCCTACCTCACTGGCAGGCGTCCCCACCACAAATATTAACTACACCAGGAGCATCCATTTCGCCGCCGCTCCCGCTACCGCAGGCAGACAGAAGAATGCGATGCTGTGAGCGCACTCGGGCACACCTGCGATTCGCTCTGCCCGCTCCCACCTCCCCACGGCCGCAGCCAGAGGCTCAGCCTGGCCACACCAGGGCTCTCGTGTCTCGGGGGAAAGCAGCGGGCACCGTGCCCACCTCAAGCCACAGCCACGGGGCTACGGCTACTCCTCCAGGTGCCGGCTCATTTACATCGCTCTTCAACAAACGAAAGGCACGGCCCACGCCGTGGCGATGCTGCGCTCCCAGAACCGGCACCGTGGGGCCTCCGCGGAGCGGGAGCCTCGCTCCCCCCAGAGCCGCCGGGGCGGAGGGGCGGCGAGGCGCGGGCGGCCGTCACCCGCCATCACCCGCCCGCAGCCCTGGCTGCCACCCGCCGTAGTCGCGGCTCCCTCTGCAGCCCCGCAGCCTCAGCGGCCGCCCGGAAAGGAGAGCGGGAGGAGGCGGAGGGCGGGCGGCCCCGCTTACCATGTCGCGGGCGGGCGGCGCAGTTTGATTCCGGCGCCACCGGGCGGGAAGAGGCCGGCGGGAGGCCGCGTGCGCAGCGCCGCCTGCCGCCCGCCCCGCCCGGCCCGGCCCGGCCCGGCCCGGCCCGCGGCCCTCACCGCCTTCACGGCGCCGGCGGGAGCGGGGTGGCCGAACAAATACGGCGGTTTAGGCCACTACGAACGTGCGCGTGTTTTTGTTTGTTTGTTTGTTTGTTTGTTTTGTTTTAGGTTTTTTTTTTGTTGTTGGGTTTTTTGTGTTTGGTTTGTTTGTTTGTTTTTTACCGGCCGGATGGTGTCGTAGAATAAAACTGAGGGGACAAAAAGAACACGTGAACTGTGGTCTCACACGACGTGTATTGTACGAGTAGCCTGGCACAGGAGCCACGGGACGTGGAGAAATAAAGCCCTCGCTGCCCGTGGAAGTGAAGGGCCTGGCCACATCTCATGTTGCTTGAAACAGTTCATTGTGATGACTGTTCTAGCAGCTTTAATTACTGACAGCTTGTTTTAATTATTATTTGTGTTGTAAATCACTTTCCTTCAGCTGCAGCAGTTCTGGGAAATTGCTTTGCAACAGCAGTGGGTTCATATCTGCCATACTAAATCTAGAGTTTAAATTCAAGCAAATGAAAACGTGCAAGCTGAGATGTTCAGGCAGTTTCCGTGAAGATTTTCCATGCATTTTGCAAGGTGACCCCTTCCCTGAAACCTGAGGTTCTTTTCCGTACAGCCCATGATCCCATTCCTCATTGTGCACACCAGCATATTACTAAAAATGAAATGCAAATTAGAAAAGACATTTTTAACACAAAGCTTTTTGTTCTTTCATTCTCTCATGTGCATCACATTTTCAACGTGCTAACTCAGGATGAAATCTGTTGGTACACCCCCTCATCTGCTGTGAGGGCTCATATTCTGTCTCCCTGCTTCCCATTTCCTTTGGCCAGCCCTCAAAGTGACTATGTCCCCACGCTCCCTGTGACAGTTCTTTTCCTCCTGTCACAGTCACTTCTGCAGTCCAAGGGTGAGGGCCCCTTCCTGCTCCTTCACAGCCTGAAACAAAACCCAGCTCCGCTGTTTTTTTACTGCTGCCAAGCAAATGGTTGCTGCAACATTTGCAAAGTCCCCGCGGCACTGTAGATTTTCTCCGAGCGACATGTGTGAGTGGCGGGGTAGGTGGTCAGAGCTGAACATGCTGCCTGCAGTAGAGGAAGAAGAGAGGGAGGAAGGGTTTTCAGAGGGACACTCACTCTGAAGTGGGCTTGCGGCATGTACCTTGTGTCTTCTGTTTGGTACATGTGAGGCAGCAATGCTGCATCTACCCATTACATGTGAAAGTAGACTGGCAGCAAACACCCAGGTGTCACCCCCAGATAGAGCCAGCACACGGCTGGAGCACACACCTGGAAGGCATTCCTTGTTTCAGCAGGTGAACGTGATCGCAGCAACCCAGATAGCCCATCCACCTCCGAAACATTAGGCCATGCTCTCAGGCGATGGTGGAGCAGGTGGCTCAGCAGGTTTTCTCTGCCATGGCCCCTGGGTACAGCTGGGCTCAGCTGCCCTGAGTGCCCTGGCAGCCCTGAAGCCCTTTCACGGTGTCGGGAAAATCCACAAACGCCAGAGGTTTATGTCCAAAAAGGAGACAGAGGAGTCCTGCAACTTTATTCAAATAAAGGGAGAGAGTCCATTGGGGCACATACCCACGTGGTTTTCTCTCTCGAGGTTTTGGAGGGCGCAGCCTCCTTTTATCCCAAACTCCTGGCCCCATGTTGCCCTCTTCCTTTCCCCACTGGCCGAGGTACGAGGAAGGTACAGCCTTCCCGAACCGCCTACCACATATTCCCCTCCAACCTACTATTTTACCCCAAAGCTCAGAAACTCGGGCTTGTGAAGACCCTGACTTGTCTGTTTCAGGAGCCAAGCTGTCTGGGCTCTGCAACGAACCTCCTTCCCAGAGTTAGTAGAGACATTAAGACCCATTTCAAAGACGTTAAAACCCATACCTTCACCCATCAAATTGTTCGTAAAGACATCAGCTTTCCTCTCATTGGCCACATCACCAGGTCCAATTTGCTCTGTAATAGGAGGTTCCGTAACACCTCCCACATTTTGCAGCACCAGATCAAAACTAATTAGTTGAAAGACCATGGGGTGAAAGAGGTCCCAAACAAAAGGGGAACACACGGTGTATCTCATACTTTGTCATTTGAGGGGTGGGTTTCCATTACTGCATAGAGTGGAATGAATGACTCCTAAAATACATAAAGGCCTAGCATTTTTAATGGGCTTCAGAATGTCTAAACATGGTATTTCACAAAACTGCTAGTCATATGCTATGATTCTAAAAACAAGACAATGGATGGGAATACTGTGGAAGGGAGACTCATAACTGTGTCTTTCTGCTAGAATATTGTTCTCATTTTCCTGTGATTTTCTTAAGTTTTAACAATTTGGGCTACATTTTCTATCCTAGGAGTCCGACTGAGATTTTTAAATACTGGTCAAAATAGTTTTTCACTGTTCGTGAGTTAGAGAAAATACAGTGCTTTGTCAGTGTTACATTATGCTTGGATGAGAGGAAATTTGTACTCTCCTTCATTTTGCTGTTAAAATTTACTGTAGTTGAATTACAGTTAGAAATTCTGTTTTGAAAGGACAATAAAGTGACTATGGCAGGAAGCTTAGGCAGTAGGAGAATGAAAATTGTCCTATTTTAATTTTGTTCCTTTCCTACATATGTGCCATAGCACAGTCTTAATTACATGAGCTATTTTTTCAGGAGAGAAGAATTCAAGTTGAATAGCAGATCAGTTTATTTCTAGAAGAGTAAGAGCAAGCCTTTCTGGTCCTGTGGCTGCCTCCCACAACACCTGTATGACTGACAGCAGTAGAGCTTAAGTGTGGAGGACAAGGAGAGTTCGAGGAGATGCTTACCCATGGGTGGGGTGATACCAGCTTCTCTGGGATCCAAGCAGTCTGTCATGGGCTGTGGCCACATATCAGGAAGCAATATGATCCATGAGTATCCCATACAGGCCAGTCTCTGCAGCATCTGCTGCCTCATTTCATCCTCGAATGAGCTTTTGGACTGTAAGCAGATGTTCTCCCTACAAACGTTTAACCCTTGTGTGAGAAAGCCTTCGTGAGAAGTGCTAGCTGGCCCTCCCCCAAAACTCACTGCCTCCACAGCTTTGCCAGGCAGAGCTGCTGAAGTGAGCATTGTGGTTATCCTTGAGGTGAGTAGCGTAAGCACTAGGATTTTGGTCACGAGGCATTTCACTGAAGGAACAAGGCATTCATATGCCTAGCTCAGAACAGATCTGAGGGCAGCAGCCTTCAACTGCACGTAGCAATGAGCAGCAAGTGCTGGGTATCTCCTCCACCAGCACAGCTGGGGCCTGCCTAGGGAGAACATCTGTCCACAGAAATGACATTGACTGTTCCACTCCACTGAGATAGTTCAGTCTGGTCCAAATTAGGGAGGATTCGCATGAACTGTCAGCAAAACTGTGGGGATAGTTAACTGCAGAGCAGCACAGCTGGATGTGAGAGAGAACTTCAGCCTATGGAACAGTGAAACGTTTTTGAATGTGCAATGGCATGTTAAGGGGGTACCACTCCAAAGAGAGAGAGCCTGGCTAGTGGTGGCTGCCCAAAGTACCGGCTCCTTTAGCTACTTTGGCCCTATTCTTCCTGACATTGTTTCTCATTGGTGAGACTGGGTTTTGGAGTCATATTCACAGAACTTTTAGAAAATTCTACTGCCTCATTTAGGTATTTAAATAAGTACCACAAGAGTGTCAAAGAGGAACTTGGCCATTTACTGCAGATTTTTTCTGGTAAATGACAGTGTTCCCCAGTATTAGTGTTCTGCCTGTCTGTCTGATTTTGCTCGGTGGTGAAGAGCCTCTGCTCTAATAATCCAGGGGGCAGAAAACATTTCTAGCCTATCAGTAAAAGATTGGGAATGTAACAAGAGTCTTACCTACGAAGCCCGGTGGTTTCTGGATATCCTGTGCTATTGCTTCTGTTCTTTGTGATCTTTTTTTACATGGGAAGGAACAAGTGCTCTGCAACTCTGAATGTCAGACCAACACTGCTCGGCTTCAAGATGTGATGTTCTTTTAGCTGGCGGCCAAACAAAGCCTTTTGTAAGTATCTGAACTTCAGGGCAGACAGACAAGTGCATTCAGCACCAAGAGCCTATTTGCTGAACGTGTATTCATCTGGAGACTGACAGAAAAACAAAACTGATCCATTATGTTGTACTAAGTTGGTCTTCAGGAGAAAAATGAGGCATGGAAACATGGCTGCTGACACTCCCTATGACTTGCAAGAAAGAATAAAACACGGATTCCTCTACAGGGTTTGAGGGGAAGTTCCACATAAAAGGATAGCAGCTCATTATTTCAGCTGTCCCATTTCTGACTGTCCTGCCACCGAGCAAACACACATCACTGGGGGTTTCACTGACCCCTCTGGTCCCCTCCATTGAGGTCGCATCCAAGCCAAATGATGCATCTGAAGGTTCTGTCTTACTTAGTGAGCAAGTTCCCAGTCAACACTGAGTTCTCAAATGATTCAGCTTTGGAGAGTTCACCAGTGACCAAGAAAACATAGGTACTATGTAAAATTAAAGTTAATATGAGCTGGACATTTATTCTTACAGGAACAGAGTCAGACTGAACTCCTAAGGCAAGTTTTCTGTTCTCCACAATAATTTAGTTTGGTTTTCTGCAACAGACCCTTGAAAGATTACAGCACACCTTAGCTACAGTGTACTTCTGTGATGCAAGCAGAAAAGCTTACAGCTCTTCATCTTATTGCCACCAATGAAAATCTTAATTTTGATTCCTGGACTGAAGAAAGAAGGGAGGAACAAGGAAGCTCCAACTCTGCACCTTCTTCCCAAGAACAACAGAAGTCCCTCTTTCCTCTGTGTCTACATGAAAGCTTAACACCGTGAAAAAACCACAGTTTCCTTGGCTTGTGACCTGTGGTGTCAGGGAAGAAATTTGGAAAAAATTGCCTGTCTTCCTGCATTATGGGGTTACTTTTAGGGACAGTGAGTATGAGACATATGAAAAATAAATCCTCAACCATGAAAATAACAGAGGAAACAAGCTTTATTTTTATTATTTGAAATTTTTGTGCGTGGTAAAGGTACACATTTGACTCTGGTTTTCCTACATTTCCAAGACAGAGTAATTTTTTTTTTGTCAGCTAAAGCATTATGAATACCATGGCACACAGGAAGCTAAAACTACACACACACACAGGCACACGCACACACACACACACAAACACTTGGTTGTGCATCTTTCATACTTGACCTTAAGGAGAAAAAGTCTGTATTTAGCCTCATAGGGATTTTAAAAAAACAAACAAAAACATCATCAACAACAACAAAAAAACAAGTGAGAAGAATATTTCATTATGAGTGTCAAAAGAGTGCAAGGCTTACATATACACAAAACATATATTGACTTACAAAGATGGAATGTACAAAAACTTTAAAAAAAACATGAAAAAAAGAACTGGAAACACTCCTAGAACTGGAAAGCTGCAGCATATCAACTGGTAGAGATTTCTATCAGGGGCTGCTGCCATACACTACGCAACTTAGGGAACATTCCCATGTCATAAAGCCAAAGGAAAAGTGTCAGGGTTAAGGCTGTGTTGCTCACAAACATCGACTGAAGTGCTGTACATTCGTCAGAAATAAAATGACCTGTTAGGAACCTTCCCACTCCATCGCACAAATACTTTTTGTGCACTTTCCACAAACAGTTCAAATAATCACTGCTCACAATTCTTGAAGGAAATTTTGATTATACATCATGATTTCATAACGAGCTGTCTCCCACAACTGAAAGTCATTTCTTTATAACAAACACAACATATTGGGCACTTATAGCTCTCATTATGGCAACACTAGATCCTTAGTTATAAAAATACTGACATAAAATCAAAAGCCCTCTAGCTTTTACAGAACAGATGAGCCTTTCCTAGTAAATAACTCTCCATCCTCATGAGGCAAATGCTTGCCTAAACCGTTTTCCTTTCCAGTACATTGGTGCTGGTTTAGCCTATGTAAAACTCTCCTATTGTTTATATTGGATTTATCTGAACAGATCTTTTTATTCTATTCACAAAACAATGAAGATACAGTTGGCTAGTTTGTCCTAAAATGCTCCATATGACACGAGATCTAACAACCTTTTGAGATTACTTTTGCGTTGAAGATTAGTTAAATGAAGCACATACTTTCACCATTCATGCTGTGCTGCTAGTCAATTAGCATTCCAGGGAAGTCAAGGGGACATTTGGTTATACCTGAAATCTGGCAGCAGCGTGCCTATAAAGCCTTTAATAAATGCTAACAAGTCAGCAAATCACGTAGTGCAATTCTGACCTTCCCTTAATTGGATGAGAAAAAAGTCTGCCAGTTTTTAAGTGCAGAATTTCTGCTTTGGTTGCTCTTTGTAAGGTTTGTAAGCCAAGCATTTTAGTGAAGCTGGCTTCAGAAGCACTCCGTAAAAGCAATGTGTTTCTCAGTTTCCCAGTGCCAGGCAGATAAGGTCAGACCTTGGAAGGGAATGCCCTATGCCACTAAATTTGAAATTGCAGTTGACAGCATTTTCTATCAGAAGGAACTTCAAATTAGTGACATTTTTTAGGTGCTGCTCTGCTGATAATGTCTGAAAATCCAAAAGACTATTCAGTTTTAAGAAAAAATCCACAAAACCCCTAATAGCTTTGAGCTGGGTTGTGAGGGGGTTGTGTGCAGAATTCACGATTTCATCAGGATGCACTGGGTTCATAAGGGTTATCTAAAATCCTGGTAAACAATGCGGGACTAAAGGGAGTGAAAAGCTTTTGAAGAAAAGTGTATACATGAAATAGCACAGTCTTAAGTAACTGTTTTGATATATTGGTTAGATTCTGATTTCCATGCTTCTCAAAGCTCCTGACAACAGAGGATTTGGCAATGTTTTCTGAGGGGTAAACATGCAAGCTTAGTAAGATTGTATTATAAAAATCCATATTTGGAACTAAATATGATAACTGACAGCCACAGCACATTTTTAAAAAGTTTTTATCTCAATCTGTGCAACCCCTTCTCTTTAGTAATAAATACAGTTCAAATGCTACACACCCTTTTCTTCATTGATAAATGTGCCATTTAAGGGCCTTCCAATGTCAGAAAGTGTTATAAGGACACTTAGAATGAAAATTTGATCTACAACTTCATTAAATTTTGATAGGACAGTTTATTGGTAATGACTGAGATACCATCTTCAGAATTTTAGGACAAACTCAGTTCAAGCTGAGGATATTTTGTTCTCTTAGTAATAACAAACTTGAGTTTTAATATTTTATAAATGTTACCACCAGTTTCTTAGCTTCATTATACAGTCCAACCTTAAGCTTCATGCACAAAATATTTATTCCAATGAAATAAGGAAACTTATATTTGCACGAGAAATTGTAAATTGGCTCTATGTGCAAAAAACAAACAAAGGAAAGAAGAGGAAATATCTTTAGGAAACAGTAATTAAAAACCAGACAAACCCCCCATTTAAGAACCTTGGGGTCTGCATTTTCACAAGTCAAATGCAACTTTACAAAAAAAACATTAGTTTTTCTCAAATTCATTGAAACAACCACCTTAACCTTTTAAAATTAGACAAATACTTATAACAAGAAATTTTATCAAAGATTTCTTTCCATTTTGCAAACATGCTTAAAATACTCCCTTGTTTCTGACCCAATGCCCTTTTGTTTCAAGGCCCTAAAAATGAGAAAAGAAAGACAGCACTTCCCAGGCTGTTGTAGGCACTGGCAGCAAGCTCACCAGCTCCTCAAACAACGCTTAAAAGGGAGCACCACTCTATCTATATCAGGCTACAGTAGCAATTCAACCCTTGACCATTGGATATAGAAATAAGAATAAAGCCAATGCTACTTTAGAAAGGACAAGTTCATAAGTAAAAAACCCCCAACAAACCAAACATTAAAAACAGAACCATGCCTGTAAGCATTTCCAGTTAAATTAATACTCCAACAAAGAACACAGTAGAGAGATCTGGCAGAGGAAGAAGGGTCATTTTTCGGAGTACTGCCATTGTTAAATATCATACATATGTTCCAGTTTGCTGAAATAACCCACATTTACTTTTTTTTTTCATTTTTATGTCAATCAATCATACATACATACATACAAACAAATTGGAACAAATCTCACAGTCCTTGTTTTGTCCTCTAACAAAATTCCCTTTGATGAAGGACTTCAGGAATTGGTTCAAATTCATTTTTATTTGTAACGTATTTTTTCTCACATAAAAACAAATAGCTTTGGTAACCCTTGGCTTTCCTATACAACCTCTGTTTACCACAGTTCCTTTGGTTGTATAATGTAGGTCCTCCACAGGGGTACTTCTCTGGCTTTCTGTCCTGTGTGAAGCTGCATTTTCTTTTATAGGTTAATACAATGAATTGCCGTAAGGAAACATGGCAATGAACACGTACGAAAGAGTGGCACACATGAGGTTAATTGAGTTGACATTGTAATAACCCTAATCCTAATGAACTAGTTTGGTGTCAAAAGGTCTGTGGTTATACAGAAATCCCGCTCCCACTAATGTATCGCTACAATTAAGTTTTTCCAGAGCTTTAGAAATGTCAGGTCTCTGCAGAGTCCTTCCTGCACATTGAGCAAGAGGAAGAGTGAAAAACGGTCGCACAAAACAATCCTTCATTAATTCCACATGAGTAGGGAATTTGCATTGATTCTCATAGTGCTAAACATTGAGCTGTGTTAGGTCTGACGGTTAGAGCTAGACGGATTTTGTGAGACTTAACCTTATACTAAAAGGACCTACTTGTTATACATAGTAAGACTGAAGAATGTTAAAAGTGTAATACCTACCATGATAATGAGATCTAGAAGATTCCCAGGATCACCTCTGGGTTAAATAACGCGTAAGAATGATACTTCTTTAAATTTGGAAGCTCTGAGCAGGAGCTATCCTTTGCAGTCATCAAAAAGCTTTGGGGACTTTTCCCAAACTTTTCTGATTTTTGCCTAATTAGTTAATTCCAGTTCCATAGGTTGCAGTTTGTGTTTAATTTCACATTGTCTTTATGAATTCAGTTACAGAGGATTTTTTTTATTAACACTTACAACAAAAAGTTCAGTGAGAAACATAAGAGGTGCAAGTCCTATGTAAACAAGGTAAGTTTGGAAATTATCACAAGAAGTCCGTAAGAGACTCCTTTGTTATTAAAAACGAACACAAAGTAGGAGATATCCTGCATTGGATCTCTAGGACGAGTCTTTTCTTAAGGGTGGGTGATTATCCAGCTCCAGAGCTCGTTGCTACTGTAAGTATCGATAGACCTTGAAGCAGTGATTTCCAGAGTCTGCGACTACAACGTGGCCATCTGAAGTAAGAGCCAGACCTTGGGGCCCGTACAGTGGGTCAGCAGAGGTGTTAATGTAGGATAAAAATGATCCACTTCCATCGAAAACCTTCGAGGGGGAGAAAGCACAGAATAAGTGTTATGAATGAAAAAGGAAAGCAGCGAACACAAGCCTGCTCTCAGTTATACTTCTCATTTCTGAAACAGTTGACATACACTAGAATAAACAAGGGCAAAATCCATTCTGTTATCTCATAATATGCAAGTTTATATACAAATGTATTTTCTTATTAAAAAGAGCTAATTGAAAGTGCCAGGATCTTTGCAAGAATTAACACACAATGAAATAATAATAATAATAAAAAATAAGAACCTCGGCTGTTCCTTGTTCTAAAAACAGTCAACTACAATAAATCAAACTTAATCAGGCACTCAAACAACACCTTGTTTTCCTAACAAATATTACTGTTGTGGCTAGCCTGATTCTTAGGTTCCCACACAGAGAAAACCAGGAATTTGTTTACCCTGTTGACAGTGCTTCCTGAGAACAACTCATAAGCAGCTCCCTCAGTTTTATATTCAGTGGAAATAATACATACACTTATTTATTAGGTATTTGGCAAACAAGACCTTGTGATTAGCACTTAAAAGAAAAAAAGAGTGCAACTCTCATAACTTAAAGCAGAATAATTTCTCAGCATTTAAAAAAGATGATAAAAATCTGCTGCATTCACCTCAGGTCATTTGCTTTTTCATATTTTCCACTATGTCTCTAATCTTCTGTTATGGTGATTAGAAATGACTATCATCTCAGCAATGCTTGCAAGTCTTATAAGTCATCAAATAACTTTTGGGGAACTACTTGGCACCAAAATCCTTGGTCACAGTGGCCATCAGAGCTGCCAGCAGCCACACTGAAAAGCCCACAATCTGACACCACCAGTTCTGAAAGTGGACAGGCCAGCAATAAGGCATATAAAGGATGGTATGAGAAACCCCATCACTTCTAATGCTGATGGTTTCTTGGGCAGTCCGAAGGCCAGAGTTACCAACCCATTTTTTAATCAAGCACCTTTGAAATACAGAAATTTCTACCTGTATTCGGCTGTTTCCCCAGTCTGCTACGATGATATTTCCATTAGAATCTACAGCTACTCCAGTTGGTGCATTAAATTGCCCATTTCCTTCTCCATTTGATCCAAACTTCAGCATGAATTCTCCCTCCTGGTTAAACACCTGTATGGGTTAAAACAAAAACCAGAATATGGCATGGTATCAAATATTAGTAATCTAGTATTACCAGTTCACCTGCTAATTAAAGGAGGAATTAAAGAGTTCCCAGGAACACACAGCTGCATCACACACACACACACACACACACACACACACACACACATAGAAGGTGGGAGAAAAGGTGCCCATCTCTCCCTCCACTCCATTACACCATACAGTGTTTCCCTTCTCACTTAAGATCTGATTCATCTCAGACAAGGAGGCAAAGGGCCCCAGAACCGTTCTGCAGCTTGTGCATCTTGAACTAAAAAGAGCTGAATGCAGATATGGCACTGGGTTCTTTGTTTCTGTGGAACTAAAACACAATGGAGCAGATGCTCTCTGCTGCCACAATCTAACACACACTGCGAATCGTGGCATACTGCTCTCTCTATAGACAGTTCAGCAACTGAATTCTCTGTGATGGTAACAGGTTTAGACAGCAGAAAGATGGAACTGATCAATGACTATTCTGTCAGTGACCTGGATGCACCAATGGGACCAAATGAGATACAAAATGTGCCATTTACATAGTACCACTGCTATCTCTAAAATATTTTGGTCCATCTTGGACCCAGGCCCAGCTACAGCACAAGGTCCAACAGTGTTCTTAGAGACTGACTGCACTTTGCACAAGAAAATGCAAAGACCTGACAAGTGCCAAGTACACAGTGAAGTGCTGATAAGGTGTAAGATGTCAGGAAATCATTCTGTTCTCGAACACCCACAGTGAGCAGAGAAAAACATTTGGGAAAGGAAATTAATGAAGTACCAGGTTAGTGCCTCAGATGATTAAAGAAAATTAAAAAAAAAAATAAGACAACTAATGAAAAAAACAGGCAAAGATATATTGCTCTCTCCCTGGGCTAAAGTGACCAAACGAGAGAGAAGTCTACATTGTGCAGGATTTTCCATAGAAGATGCCTGAGGGAAGGAACATCCTTGAAGGTTAATGGGAGCGGGAGAAAAATGTTGCTGAGTGAGCTTGTTTAATTCAAGACACTGGTGGCAGGAAGCAGCTTTGGGACTCATAAGAGTAAAATTAATTTAGTTATTTATAAACTAATTTATTATTTAAAAGAAGATGTACTCTCTGCTCTCAGATTATAAACTCTCCAGAGTGTCAACAGTTATATGTACCAATTTAGAGAACACTACAAAAATTAAGAATCTTTTCCAGTTAGTACCAAATTGTAACAAGTAACATTTGCATCCCATTGAGTCATACCAGAGACAGATGGGACACCCTATTCTCATTAGAAATGTAATAATTATAAATCCTCTAAGATGCCACACTTCTAACATCTCTTCACTTGCTTTTTTTTCATTTCAGTTTGCCCCTTGCTGTTAAGCCTCTCCAAGGCAAACCTTGCTTGTGGAGAGGTAATTTATGGAGTCACAGGCCTCCTGCTGCTTTAGGGCTCCTGCAGCAGTCTTGGTTTCTGTGTTGTAATCCAAACCATTAGCTACTACTTCCTCACAAATTCCAAAAGGATACGCAAGCAAGGTTGCTATTCCAAACCCAGGTGATTCAGCACTGCTCAGGACACAAAGGTGTCTATGCTCAGGCAGCAACTTCCTATTTCAGGTGAATGTATAAAATTTATTTTTTCAATCAAGAACACTGAAGAACTAGACTGAGAGTTCATCTTTGTGTTCAGTCAAAATAGGCATTAGCTGAAATGCCATGGATTTTGTTGGTGTGT